>CM029015.1:90808952-91123952 GCA_016801055.1 Panax notoginseng | reverse complement strand
ACGAGGCTCAGGAAAGGCACCATCTTGATTTGCTCCAGTTGAAAGACCGGATTAACTTCCCGTCAAGTAAATTGTGATGATCTGGGAACCTTCACGCCAAAAAACCGTGGGAGTAGCCTAAGATAGGTCAGCCTCTAATAAACCAAACGCTGAGGGAAGTTTCTTCAAGATTTCCCATTTTAAATTACTTGTAAAGTCAATTGCTTGTAATTTCATTCCATATTGATATCCATTTAATGGGAAATAAGAGGAAATATGTGTACATGAATATTTAAAAGTTTAACATGCTATCCTGTCACAGAAAACAGCTAACATACATTTTGCAGGATAATACTGCTAAAATTGATATATCACATAGAATGTAAACATTTATACATTCCCTAAAACTAAACTACGTCAGTTTTTACAGGGAAACAATTGGACCTATTACCCGTTCAAAGTCCAAAAAGGCCACAAGCTTACAACCAATTATGTCTTCATCTGACCAGACTAATCATAATCATGTCTCTCGTGAAGAATTTGACGGATTAAGTAAACAAATTATAGATTTGGATGTTCTGCTTAAAGAACTACACCAATCTACTCAGGGTATAAGGATACTCATACATACAGAATCCTCTACACATGGAGGAACACAAGGTACGGACAAAGAAGCTCCCGTATCTGATTCTCAGTTTGATAAAACCAACAAAATTAATGATACCACCCATCTCAAAGAAGATCTAGACACCGGTGATATCAGAAAGAAAGTCCTTCCAATGGAAGAGACCATCCATTCTATCAAAGGGATTGGAACACATAGGAGTGTTTCATATGCTGACCTTTGTATATTCCCAGGTGTGCACTATCCAAAGAAGTTCAAGACTCCTGACTTTGAAAAGTAGGATGGGTTAGGAGATCCTTACACACATTTGAAGGTATTCATTTGAGAACTCGGATCTTATGCCGAGGATGAGAAGCTCAGAATGCAGCTGTTCTAGAAAAGTATGACTTGAGAAACCCGATCATGGTATACCAGATTAGACAACTCCAAGATCCATAGTTGGGAGGACCTAGCTCATTCCTTCCTCAGTCAGTACAGCTTCCAGTCTCAGATGGCCCCTGACTGGTACCAAATTACTAAAGTTAGGAAATAAACCAATGAATCTTTTAGAGAGTATGCTCAAAGGTAGGGGCGCCTTGCTGCTAAAGTTGTTCCCTCTATGAATGAGTCTGAGATGGTGATGACCTTCACTGACATACAAGAAGCTCCTTTCTATGAGAGAGTCTTAGCTAGTATTGGCAAACCATTCTCTGAAATGATTAAGCACGGGGAGATGACTGAGATGGGATTGAAGTCAGGAAAAATTCAAGACCTAGCTGCCCTTAAAGCTGTTACTAAACACATTCAGTCCAGAAATTATGGAAACAACCCCCGGAGGCTCCATAAAAAGAAAGAGGAGGATGTTTCCTTGATACTACAAGGTCAGAAAGGCAGTCAGAATATGCCTATCCATAGGAGAAATTACTCCCCCTTTCAAACACAGTCTTCAAACCCTTCGTTGCCCAAGAGTGGAGAAGTCAGACGCAATCGAGTGTTCACACCCTTAGGGGACTCAGTCGAGAACATTCTTAATCTTTTGACCACTCAGAAGAAAATTACTCATCTTCTTCCACCGGCCAACCCGAATGGGAAGGGTTTCAATGCTAGTCGGAAATGTGCTTATCATGCTGGAGCTCCAGGACATGATAGTCAAGATTACTGGGCCTTGAAACACAAGATCCAGGATTTGATTGATAATGGTGAGATCATGGTAACAAAACCCGACCAAGCCCATGTGCAAGATAGCCCTTTTCCTCGACACAAGGAAGAGGAGGTTAACATGATTAATAGGAGTAAGGATCTGACTTCCCATTACAGTGGTGGATCCTCGCAAACCCGAAAGGATGGTTCTGACAAGTGAGACTATGCAAAGTTCCAGTTCATGATGGAACGGAAAATGAATGCTCTGCGTGAGAAATTTAACCAATTGGCATAACTGGTGGTCCATCAGCACCAAGTCACACGTCAATTATTTAGCCAGGAGCATGCTAGTCTCCTTCCTCTTGTTATAAATACTCCACTGCGCACTCCAAAAAATGAAACACTAGAGGATGAAATTATAAAAAGAGTAAATGCCAAAGCCCGTCGAGACTTAGCCAATCAAAGGGAATTTTCATACCTAGGCCAACCGATGGAAGAGATATTTCAGATGTTGATCAACGAAAGAAGAATCATAGCTCTGTTACTGCCAATCAGCTCGCGTTCAAGACAGTTTGATTTTAATGGAGTGTGTCAATACCACTCCCATTCTCGCGGTCACAACATAGAAGAATGCTGGGCACTCCGCCACCTTATTCAAAACTTAATTGACAGCGGTGTCCTGCAGCTGGCAGACGATAACACTATTTTACTAGAGAGTGAGGACGTATTTCCTACAAAGTGAAAGGAAGTCATAGCAATCATATCTTCTGAGATAGATTCAACTACCCCTTCATATACAATTCAACCTATTCAGCTCAAGGGTATTGAAAATCCTTTGAAAGTGGCAGTGCTAAAGCCAATTATTTTACCATTCAGACCACAATATCCTATTGGTAGGCTAAAGAAAGTTCCATGGAATTATGGAGAGGTTGAAGGGTCCACATCCCACACAACTGCTGCAGTGTCGAAGAATAATCCACTATATCTTCCCCAACGGGTGATGAAGCCTACCATCAAGACAAAGGGGAAGATTCCCATGAAAAAAGTGGAAGAATTTCTCCGTACTATGGGCCATAGTGAAGCCAAGGTGGTTTCAAGCTTAAGAGAAGCTCCACAACAAATTTCTATACTGGACTTGGTTCTCTCTTCCGAATATCACATAAAGATCTTGTTAAGGGTTTTAAAAGAGGCCCATTTGCAGAAATCAGTGGATGTTAAAAAATTCCAGCCTCTGGTTGATCACATTTTTAATAACAATGTGATATCTTTCACTGATGATGATATACCTCCCAAAGGGACTGATCATTGCAAGCCATTGTACATAGCGGTTTTGTCTTTCGGATACATAGTGGTAGGAGTTTTGATAGACGAAGGATCATCTTTGAATATCTTTCTTTATGCCACTTTGGTGAAGATGAACATCAATCTCAATAGGATTTGGAGTAGCCATACGGTTATCAAAGCTTTTGATGGATCCCGACGAAATGCTGCCAGAGAGATTGAACTGCTAGTAAAGATTGGTCCATATACATTCTGCATATCTTTTCACGTGCGCGGAATAGATACAGGATATAACCTGATCTTGGGAAGACCGTGGATTCATATGGCCGGAGTTGTCCCCTCCACTCTTCACCAACAGCTTAAATACATTGTCAACAATAGCCTAGTCATTGTCGATGCTGAGCCAAAATGTCCTGAACAATGTGACATACCACTCATCAGCTTCAATTCAGAAGTTGAGCCAGTCAATTTTCATGCCCTATAGGTGAACAACACTCACTACCATCCTATTGGGGCGTCACCTCTCCGACCCCAGATTTTTGTCGAAGTAATGTCGGCCACTCAATAAATGATGTCATTAGGTTATCAACCTGGACAAGGGTTGGGCAAAGATCATTAGGGCATTAAGCGCCCAATTCAATTTCTCAATCAAATAAGGACGGTCGGACTAGGCTATACTGCCAGTTCCAATCGCAGAAATCCTCATAAGCACAAACAGATTCATTCAGCTTCTGCTGCGCGGTGGTTATCTCCACCTACATCTCTAGAGCTTGTAAAATCTCCGATAAAGGTGTCTGCCTATGTAATGGCCATGTTATTTCCTCAACCGATACCGGTCAAGGGGAAAGATGTTCTGGTTCCAAATCCCGAAGTGGAAGAAGAGGAACGAAGATGTAAATAAGACATCGCTAGGATGATGTCAAATATACGAATCATTGTCCATGATGATCACACAAATAGAAACACCCCAGATGATGATTGCCCAGACATAATGGTCATTGTTCGGGAGAAGGAGGACGATGACAGCTCCTCCATCATTGCAGTCCATCAAGACTTCACCCTTGATAATTGGAGCAGCACTCCTTTTATTGGTCGGTAAGGGTAAAATGGGCAGAAACTCCCTCTGCCCTGTAGATAACAATAACTGCTTACTTTTTTGTACAGTATTAGCAGTTGTTTTGTTAGTACATGCTAACACTTTGTATGATTGAACAGTTTCATATATTAAGTGAAAGCATATTTTGTTTCAGGACTCTGAATTTAGATGTGCCTATACTTGCTAATGAGGTGCCTTTTCTCCACAAGGATTGTAACTTTGATGAAAAGTTGGACTCAGACCTTATGGAAATACAAGGGGACATTTAGATACCTCAAGAGATCAAAGAATGGGTCGAAGACAAACCCAAATGAAACCTTGATCAAACCACCTCATTCAATCTTGGAACCTTAGAAAGCCCTAAACTAATCCAGATTGGTACGGACCTCACTCCAAACCAAAGGAATGGCATGATTACACTATTAACCCAATTTCAGGATGTGTTTGCATGGCCTCATGAAGACATGGTGGGTTTGTCCACTGACATAGTCATTCATCGCCTTCCCATCAAAGAGGGATTCAAGCCAGTCAGGCACAAGCTCAGGAGATTAAAACCTGAGTGGAGTCTAAAGATTAAAGAAGAAATTGTGAAATAATTTCAAGCAGACATCATCATGGTGTCCACATACCTTGAATGGCTATCAAACATAGTCCCCGTACCTAAACTAGGCGGAAAGGTATGAGTTTGTGTGGATTACTGGGATCTGAATAAAGCTTGCTTTAAAGATAGCTTTCCCGTGCCATTTATCCACATTCTCATTGACAATACTGCTCAATACGACATGTACATTTTACTGATTGCTTCGTGAGGTACTATCAAATCATGGTTGCTGAAGAGGATCATGAGAAAACTGCATTCATCACGCCTTGGGAAACCTTTTGCTACAGACGGTTGTCATTCGGTCTCATCAATGCTGAAGATACCTACCAGCGAGCCATGATGGCTCTTTTCCACGATTTAATGCACAAGGAGATAGAGATCTACGTGGATGACATCATTGTCTAGTCTCGAAGGGAGGAAGACCACTTAGACCATCTCAAAAAGCTCTTCAACAGGTTGTGTAAGTATAACTTGAAGTTGAATCCAGTCAAGTGCGCCTTTGGTGTTAAATTAGGTAAGTTGCTAGGATTCCTAGTCAGCCACAAGGGGATTGAGCTGGATCCCACCAAAATCCAGGCCATCACGAAAATGCCCATTCCTCGGACAGAGAAGGAAATACGGGGATTTTTGGGAAGAATCAACTTCATTAGCAGGTTCATTTCCCAACTCACAGCAACCTGTGAACCTATTTTCAAGTTGTTAAGGAAAAACTCCACCATAAAGTGGAATGATGAGTGCCAGAAGGCCTTCCTTACAATCAAAGAGCATCTAGTCAAAGCTCCTATTTTGGTACCACCCAGGGATGATGTTCCTGTTCATGTACCTGTCCATAAGTGATAATGCCATGGGCTGCATGCTGGGACAGAAAGATGATAGAGGCCAAGAGCGAGCTATCTACTACCTCAGTAAAAGATTCAGCAATAGTGAACACAAGTACACTCTGAATTAGATGACTTGTTGTGCTTTAGCATGGGCTTCCATGAGGTTACAACATTACCTCCATGGTCACACAACCCATTTCATACCCCACGTGGATCCTCTCAAGTACGTGTTCAGCAAACCCATGTTGAATTGTAGGCTGTCCAGATGGCAGTTGATCCTATAGTAGTTTGACATCATCTACGTGATGCAAAAGTCCGTTAAAGGTCAAGGAATTGCGGATCAACTGGCCGCCGCACCATCAGGGGATTTCAAACCCTTGGAAACATACTTCCCCGATGAAGGGGTAATGGCAATTCAGCAACACCATCATTGCGATACACACCAAACATGGAAGATGTATTTCGATGGAGCTATAAATATGGAAGGTTCTGGGGCTGGAAAAGTTCTAATATCAGTTACGGGGGAGCTATATCCCATCGCCGTCAAATTTTAGTTTGCCAACACCAATAATATAGCTAAGTATGAAGGCTGTATCATGGGGCTAAAACTTGCTCAATCAATGGGCATCAGACGGTTAACTATCTTTGGAGATTCAGAGTTGGTAATAAGACAAACCACGTGAATCTACCACACCTAAGGTTTACATTTGTTGCCTTACCATCGACAGGTTCTATAGATGGTCTCAAAGTTTGAAGAAATATCCTTCCTCCACATTCCTCAGAATAGGAATAATTTTGCGGATGCGCTAGCAACATTGGCCTCCTTGATTAACATACTGGACAAAGAAAGCATGCCAACCATCCCATTTGCCCAAATAAAGCTCCAACCTATGGGAATTACGTTGGAGAAGTATCGGATGAGCTACCTCCCATCCAACACCCTAGGTATCAACATATCAAGGAGTACTTACAAGATGGATCTACACTCGCTGAGGCGTGCCCGATTGAAAGAAGGCGGATCCATAGACTGGCTATAATGTTCCACCTGAGCAGAGATGCAGGACTAGGCCTCCTCAGATGTCTGGACAAGGACTAAGCTCAGAGACTCGTGGATGAAATCCATGGTGGAGTATATGGCCCACAAATGAGCGGCCTTCTACATGTAAGGAAGATCCTCAAAATAGGGCATTACTAGATCTCTCTCAAAGCTGACTGTGAGGATCACGTCAAGAGATGTTATCAGTTCCAAATTTATGGGAATACAATCTACGCCCCTCCGAGGGAGCCCCACAATATGAGTTCGCCTTGGCCCTTTTCAATGTCGGGAATGGACGTGATCGGGCCCATCGAGCCCAAAGCCAGTAATGGCCATCGATTTATCTTCACCGTGATCGACTACTTCACCAAATGGGTAGAAGCAGCCTCCTTCCCTAGGGTTACCAAAGAAGTCATCATTGCTTTCATCAGAAACAATGTCATTTGTCGATATGGACAACCAGAGGTAATTGTATCAGACAATGCTAAGAACATCAACAACAAAATGATGGAGGAATTGTGCAGTAAATTCCACATCAAACACCTCAACACCGTTATCTACCGTCCAAAGATGAATGGTGTTGTTAAAGCGGCTAACAAAAATATCAAGAACATTATGCAAAAGATGTCTGCCAACCACGAAGGATGGCCTGACTTATTGTCTCTGACTCTGTTAGCCTACAGAACATCCGTGCGCACTTCCACTAGGACAACCCCCTACTCATTAATATATGGGGTGGAAGCAGTGCTCCCCATAGAAGTGGAAAAGGAATCCCTCTGAGTGTTGATAGATGCTCAGTTGGATGAAGACCAATGGTTACAAGATAGGTATCACCAATTATCTTTGATAGACGAAAAGCGAAGTGATGCTATTTTCCATGGCCAGTTATACCAACAGAGGATCGCCAAATCCTACAACAAAAAAGTCCGGCTATGGCAATTCAAACAACACGACTTGGTTTTGAAGAAGATCATTGACAACTAAAATTAGTCCAAGGGAAAATTCGCTCTAAACTAGGAAGGCCCGTGTATTATCAAGGAGGTATTGACCGGAGGTGCTCTCATATTACAGGAAATGGATGGTGATGAATTTCCATAGCTTATCAACTCAGACACCGTGAAACGGTACTATATCTGTGGTCACCATCAAGCAAACATCTCGGTGTTGGATCATCAGATCCTCAGTCATTTCAGGTTTTCTAACCCATCACTACATACAACTTCTCTTCACACTCATCTGTCCCATCAGGGACAAACACACTTTTCTAACTAGCAGCCTGGTTTCGGATCACCAAATCCTTCTTTCAACTTGGTTTTGAACCCTTACTCAACTCTGGTTATCCCACAAGGGATTAAACCTTTCACACCAGCAGTTTTACCTCACTAGGGATAAGTCTTTTCACACCCGCAGTTTGTCCTGTACACAGGATTAAACTTTCTACCTCGCAGTTTGTCTTGAACATGGAATCAAACTTTTCACTGGCTGCAAACCGTCCTAAACATGGGGCGAACTACGCCGACCTGATCTCCTTGATACACGGGAGTACGTAGGCATCCATATTTTATATGGTCCGGTCGCAATAAAATAAAAACAACAAAAACATTTATACACCCTTCCCACTACAAGAACAAAAAACAAACACATCTTTACACCCGTTTGCCACCATACAGCGTTGAACCTCTTTACACCAGGTTCGAACTACACAGACTTTATCTCCTCTCCAATAGGAGTACGTAGGCAACCATTCATGGTTCGGTCTAACCCCCTACCAAAACACAAAAGCTTGTCAACGGTACTGTGATGAACCTTCAATCCACTACATTTTATTTTCTTCAGACCAAAGTGGTGGAACTACCTGACCTCCCCACCTAAAAGCGAGAATCGGTGACCATCTAAGCTATGGTTGATCCTCAAAAAGAAACACCAATCCATAAGAGATGGAACTAACTGGGCTCCCCCATACAAAGTAGTACAGGCGATCATTTGTGGTGCGGTCAACCTCAGAGAGGAAAGTCACACTCTTCTCCACATCTACATACAGAAACCAGTCCCAAGACACGAAAGATGGTAGGGAATACACTCAGATCAATGATCCATTCTGAAAGATCCGGAGACAACTCAATGTCCATCCATCAAGGAGGAATTCTGAATACATCGAGATCACAAGCCCTGAAGAAACATGCAAATATCAAGCACGCAATAAAGCGTAACTAAAAGGGAAGTGAATCAAAAAATATTTCCCTGCCATATATAATATTGTTTGATATATACAATATGAACTGTACATGACAAAATGGCTAAGCTAGTCTATGCAGGAAAATACAAGCCCGTCTACAAGTCAGTGTATATGCGGGATATCAAGTCTAACATGGCATCCCTCTCAGAAGAAGGAGGTAGTACTGTGATCTCCTGTACAAGGGTCTCTACGCGAGCTAATAGATCTACATGCATTTGTGCGGTGACACTGTGCTCATCAATCTATATACTCATCTCTATAATGATGCCAGCAGTAAGGGACCTCACCGTGGTACTGTCTGTAACGGCTACATCCCAGGTAGATATAACGATATCCCGCTCAACTGTCACTGCATCTCTGGCCTATCTGGCCTCATCCAGCTCAATGACAATGGCATCTCTATGAGTAAATGCCTCATCTCTCTCTAACAGAGTAATGTTTCTCTAATCTAGAGCTGTCAACATGAAGGCTCTGCTCTAGGTACTATGCTGAAAGCTGGATCACAGTAGCACTCGTACGGGGAGAATCTACAAGAGATGATGGTAACCTAGTGAATGGCTCCTCCTCGGTGTAGGAATCAATATCCTCCACGGGCTCTTCACCATCTGAATCAATCCCCAACACTATGGATACTTCCGCAGTCGATGAAGTCTCTGTCTCCATCCACACATAATATTCTGATGAATAGCCCGGATGGCTAACAGAAAAATCAGCTCTCTCACGCTGATCCCAACAAGCATACACCCGAGATCTGTCCTCTCTGATAAATGGAGAGAAGACACACGCTGACCTAACGCCCCCTCAAAAGGATGGAAGTCCTGGAACTGATCAAACTAGGACATCACAACCAATGGGTGGTAGGTAGTCATACCCTTTAAATCAGCTAGAGGGAGATAATCCATGCCCGGAGCGTGAGTAATGAAGCTATAGGGTGAATTGATCCCCTGTACACGGCAGGATGTCAAACGGATCTCCGATCCCTGCCAAGAACATCGACCAGGATATAGCGTCTGTAAACTCCGATGGATGAAAGGAATAAGACATAGCTATATCATGGGAAAAGCAGTACCCATATTGTTGGAAAGTGCCAATTAGTCTCAAGTGTAACATAAACCACACATATAACATGACCGAGCTACCTGTAAATACCCCTACAGGGTAGGTACTACAAATTGTGGCTGACCTCAACGTCTCTGCCACAATCATCGAGATGATGGTATGACCATCCCTGAGAGCTCTCACTGCCATGATGACACCTATGTCCATCTCATCCATATAATGTGGCATGTACACATATGCCACTATACACATCACGAGTACATCCACTCTAGCCAAATGCCACTGATCCTCTGGTGTGGTAAAATCTTTGGATTGTCGTGCGTACCTATCCAATGAGCCGAATTTGTCTATCGGGAAACGTTGGGGTAGTACATGGTCGGTTGTAATCTCATCCTCTACTACTCTACGTCGCAACCCCGTGAGGGTAACGAACTACCGGTGCTTATCTCTGATAGCCATCCGAGCGCAAGGTCTATCTAAGGGTAAAGTCATCAATCGCTTGTACTCCTCTAATGTAGGAGTCAACTCCTAGGTCCCAAACCGGAGAACCTGCCTCTCCGATACCCAATACTTTTGCATGCCATCTACGAAGCCCAATGGAACTTGGAATGTCAAGAGGGTCATAGAATACTGCAATAGTAGATCTACAATCACCTTGTCTGAAAGGGATACACTGTCATACCATGATCTCAAGCGTGAGGCCACCAATACTGGTGGGGTGTAATCTATGCGGCTGACTGTCGAAGAAGACATCTGTGTGGGCTGTATCATAAGACCATCTAGGGGTCAATTTTGAATATCTCTGGACATACATACATATGCATGACATAATACATGCATGAAAAAATAACATATGGCAATATGATGTAGGGAATGGAAAAACAGTACATACATTCCTAAGTACATCATTATCTACATACATCGTCTCTGTACAGCTAAAAATACAGTGAAATGGGGCACAGACGCCCTACTACTAACAGACGCCCATCTACGAAGCCCAATGGAACCTGGAATGTCAAGAGGGTCATAGAATACTGCAATAGTAGATCTACAATCACCCTGTCTGAAAGGGATACACAGTCATACCAAGATCTCAAGCGTGAGGCCACCAATACTGGTGGGGTGTAATCTATGTAGGGAATGGAAAAATAGTACATACATTCCTAAGTACATCATTATCTACATACATCATCTCTGTACAGCTAAAAATACAGGGAAATGGGGCACAGACGCCCTACTACTAACAGAGGCCTATCAAAAGATATAGCGAGAATGGGGCACAACCACCCAATATCTAACAGTGGCCTATCAAAAGAGATAATGAGAATACACATCAGAAAAAGATAATTGTGTCAATATCTACATCATCAATCATGTCCACCTGATGTAACTCCTTTTGAGTCACTAGATCTCTATCAACAGGGATGTCAGACCTATACAACGGAGGACCTGTACCGACAAAGCCATATGGATCACCTGAGGGGCCAACGCCTGAGCTGGAAAGATCAAAAGTATCTGCCTCTGAAGGATCTATGCCCAAGTGTCAGATGAAAAAATGTACCCGGTCCAACTGCCGGGTCAAACAGTCAATTTACGTCAAATGAGTCAGATCTCAGACACAGGCCATCCAATCCGTCATCATCACAGATCTAGGAACCATATCCCCCATAAAATGAGTGGCGCGGGTCTGGGCTCCAATGGTACGAGGGGACCACGAGTGATATAACGTATCCTGAGTATGTGAACCCTCTTACAAAGTGTATCCGTCAATACCCATCAATGGGATGTCATCGGCGGGTGACTGCAACACAGGCCAATAATGCCTCGCAGGAGGTAAGACCGATACACGAATCTCTTCTATGGTTCTCCTAATAGCACGCTCTCCTAAATAAAGCTCCCATCCTCCATCTGTGAAGAGAGAAATCCTACGGGTGGATATCACGTGCTCGACACCAGTCGGGAATCCATCCTCAAATCCAATGGTCAAATGCTCCCCATAGTAGGAATCCCAAGTGATGACATCAGCTGTCAACAACTCCAACTGTAAGAAAAAATGGGTGAAACCCTCAGCTACAGGAACGTCCGTCAGAATGGAGTGATGCCATCACCGTCCTCGTGGATAGTTCTCTAAACCTAACACACTCACAGGACGCAAATATAGGAGCCTCACATAGACCCAAAATTGCCAACACAAAGGCAAACATCTGCTGTCAGTGAACACTCTTAACCTGTACATGGGAAATTAAAAGAGAAATACTCACCAGCAGAAATGGGTAAAATCCTAGTCAAGCCTCTGTGAAGCCTTACGAACCGATGCACATTCCCTTGAGGAAGTAGGCAAAGGTGTAGGAGCCCCAATCATACTCTCGAATACGGTCCACCTCCCGAGTGGCGCTAATCAAAGCGAATGGCACCGTACAAGAGTTATCAACTTTGAAACAACCCCTGATAATAACCAGGAACAATTGTCGAAGAATGCGATCCCTCACTCTCACATCCGCGGGCATGGGCTCACTCAATAGCCCACTCATAACATCTACGCTCAAAGGACCCGTACGAATGGTCATGCCCTTGAACTCCTCAACTGGAACTCCTAGCAAGGATCTGACGGTAGTCGGGGTAATATTCGCTGTACATGGCACTAGCGCCCTTCCAAACCCCATACCGGTGATAAACTGCCAATCCATGGGTGTCATCATCACCTTATAATCCAATAAATGGAGAAACTGATTCTAGTGAAACCAGCGCTCAGACAATGCCCTAAGGTAACCCCAGGGACAATGGCGGGGAAGAATGGAAAAGAACACCCCAAAGCCCCAACCATGCACAATACCTCAATAATTTAGATGCAGAGGCTGATACAGGGAGTGTATGCTGAACCAGTTCCATCGAGGCTGGGTAAAGTCAGGAACCTACATCACATGCAAATCAACATCAGAAGCCTTAATCCTCCTCAATAGGATAAAGGAAGATTAAACCCATTTTTTACCTCATTTGCATGCAAGTAGATTGAGGGATGGCGACTCAAATTAGCCAGAAGCTCTGGAATAGCCACCTAAATTCCTGGTAAATCCTCATCCTCATCCTCGACATCCGATACATCAACCCGGATAGAACGTACCACCGCCTCTGCCAAACGACGAGGCTGTCTAATTGAACGGGGTCGAGGCACTTCAGAAGCCCTCCTCCTCACACCTAATATAGTCCTGCGGGAACTGCTCAGCTGATCCGGATCCATAATATCATGACATAAGTCTCCAAATTACCTCAGAAAGGGTGTGGTAAATTCTAACTTGGAGCATTTTTATGCATTTTATGACTAAATACATGCATGCATTATTTTAACATACGCCTACAGTAGAAAAAATGCATGTCTACCCAATGCCTACACTTTTGGAAAATTTTTGCCAGAGTCTCCTTTGTAAAAAGGACTATCCATATACGCATAGGCATGACTAGGTGGCCATTCAGTACCACACCTACCCACAGTCATAAACATCATACATGCATACAAATATCAAAATCCCAATCCGTGGCTGTAGATTAAATACCAGGATTGTTTTACTTTACTACCTTTGCTCATTTGTCCTCAAATAGGATAAGAAATAGCAGAAAAAGGTACCAATTTGATTGTTTTAAAAGTCAAATTCTTTTACATCATTATGTTCAGCATGGTTAAATACTAACATTTACTATGTTGAATATTTTTTTTAAAAACATATGAGCATGCATATTCACTACTATGTGTTTAGATGCATTTCATATAAAAAGTCATTTTCCAACGGATAGAAACGAGAAAAGAAGACATGCATACGTTACCAGGACAGTGTAGAACACTTATACGGTGACAGAATTTGCAGAAAGACGCCCGAACTCAGCAAATCTGAAAAAGAGCTCTCGAATTTCCTATACACTACAACTTGAAAATGACTTGTGAAAGCCACAGCTTCCTTAAAGGCCACCCACGGCTGGCCGCAGGTGTACCTGCGGCTACCACGGGTGTACATGTGGCTCACCAATTGGATGGGACCCACCCCTCTGGCTCGGTCCAATTTTAGTTGCAAAGGAGTTCTCACAAGCTGAAAAGGCTAAATTAGGAAAAAAGATTCTACGTGATTGAGCGGAAAAGCCTGAAATCCTGGTTTTGTGGACCAAATTACAGGTCTACATGTCATTCATTGGTATTCGGCCGGACATAGGCTTACTATACCATTGATCACAACTATTGCAAACTATATTCAGCAATACCTGACGAAGGTTTGATGCCGTCAATCTGGAGTCGTAAATCCCAAAACACTTCTCCTCAGCGGGAACTTCATAAATTTCATCCGTTGATGCACATATCGACAAAGTTCAAGCAACCATGACAACATTCAGTAGATGGCAAGTAAATCCATCGAAGCGTCGGAAGCCATCTGATGATTTCAATTGTTGATGCACACGTCGACGAAGGTTAAGCAACCTTGACGTCAACCCTAGCAGGGATTTCATCCGTTGATGTACATTTCAGCGAGGGTCAGGCAACCCTGTCAAACACAGAATGTTGGCAATAACTCCAACAGAATACTAAAAAGACTTGACGATACAAACCAGGGAAGAGCATCCTCATCGGGGAGGATCGATGATGGAATATGTTATACATATCTTCAAAAGACAAATTACATCCCCAAAGAGTCTCTTGCATATGAGAGGAACATCTATGGTGGAGAATATATACCAAGGATTAAGGACTTCGGTGATAACCCCAACGTTAACATCCTTGAAGTTCCTGAGAACTTTGGGGCACACATCCAAGAAGTTTGTCAGAGTTATCGATGATAACTACAGTCCCTATCACAAGTTATGAAGATAACAGTCATCACATCTCGTTGGAAAACGGTCCAATAAACCACATGCATCATACATTTGCATCATGATACAGTACATTACATCATGAATATCTTGTTACATTTCAAGTGTCTAGTATTCTTTATCCTATCCACGATGTTACACTACATGAATATGACAAAGAGGGGCTTCTGTAGACACTCAAAATTTTGCATTCCTGTTACTAACATTGCAGGAGGGCAGAATCATCTTTTAGAGATAATCGTGGAGGATAGTTCAACTCAGTCCCAGAGACAACCTTGGGATAACCACTCTTTACCATCTCAGAGACAACCCCGAGATATTCCATCACAGTCCCGGAGACAACCCCGGGATCTTTAGTTTCAACCTCGGAGATAACCCCGAGGACTGCAGTCATAATTCTGGAGACAACACCGGAGAAATATACCATCTCGGAGACAAACCCTGAGATATTTAGTCCCAATCCTGGAGACAACCCTGGGATCTTCAATCCAACCTCAGAGATAACCCCAAAGAATGCAGTTGCTGTTCTGGAGATAACCCCTAAAATGCTCTTTTCCACTCCCAGCAATCAGCTTTAACACTCGACGATAGCCCTGAGGCACTCATTCCCCAAGCCCAGAGATAACCTCAGGAGGTCAGGCACACCTTAGAGTTAACCCTGAGGACGGTCAACACTTGCAGCAATCCAATCTCAGAGATAACCCTGAACAACGATCGCTAAATCAGCTCAAACCGGAGATAACCCCGGTGAGGGGTAAAATCATCATTTTGCCATCTCGATCCAACATTACGCCATATCAACAATATTCAAACATACATTCTACACAGTAATGTCCTACAAGAATCAAAGAGCTCCAATCCCGAGTGACTACTACACAAGACAGCACACCGGATATAATTTGAAGCCTAAAGACCAAGGGCATGGTCCCATATTACTGACATCATACAACCTCTAATCCCATGTCATTGTGTAGCTCTCGACAATAGCATGCCAAAAAAGGTCTTATACACCTCGATCAGATGCCCAGATTGAAGTTCTAAAAGTTCAAGCAGATAACACATTGCACGTGTACACGTACTTCGAGACGGCGAGACCCACGGAGCCCGGGGCACCCCAGGCTATCGCAGGTGCATCTGCGGCTATCGCAGGTACACTTGCGGCTCTCCCCTCAATAAATAGAGGGCTTGGGGAAGCTATTTTACAAGAGAAAAAGGTGAGCTTATACTGTGATATATTTTACCAGCGGGAGCCGAGTGTTCATCCATTTAAATCTATTGAAGTCTTCTTTGGTAGTCCACTAATAGCTTTCGTACTTTTCTTAAGCATTTCTTCACTATAGTGCACACACTGTTATTCACGTTGAGAGTCGTGTTGCATGTGTATGCCTGGACTTCGGTCCGTGGCTTTTGATTTCTTTTGTGTGTGTGTGTGTGTGTGTATATATATATATATATATATATATATATATATATATATATATATATATATATATATACACTAACATCATCGAGTTATGTCTCGATTGAGCCTAGATTTATATCCAGAGCGTTTATTGCTTATATATATATACATATATAAAAATTGTTGTCGAAGTTTGTTCGATGAGCCTGAATTTCACATTCGGAGCGTTTACTGCTTTATATATATATATATATATATATATATATATATATATCCTCGAACGCGAATTAACGAAACGAGCTTGGATCGATATATATATATATACATTTTGTTAGGCCTGGAGTTTACTTCGTGGTAGTTGATCGCTTTTACAGCTTTATTTACATATTTTCAATCCCCCGTAGAGGTGCTTCGTGGTGGTTGATTGTTTGTACATATATATATATATATATATATATATATTTACATCTTTTATATATATAAACTGTTTACAGCTTTCATATAAATTGTTATATCATGTGAGCCTAGGAATCATGTGATCACATATTCAGTCTTCTAAATCTAGATTTGGTTCCCGTGATGGACTTTTTCAGCTATACACAGTTTGTAAATTATTCACGGTGTTGAATTTCCTTAGATGGTTTTCATGGACACAAGGAGTTCGGTACTGTTATATATTGTATTTTCTCGAAGATGCTTCGCATCTCGAAAATAAAAGTAACCAAGCCGAACATTTAATAAAATGGAAGTATCAATTGCCTCAATTACTATTGAGCATAAAGGTTTGAAATACTTCTTTCATAAAACGTCATTGCTCTATGTTGTTAAAACTGACATTTTATACAAAATTCAAACCCTTTGTATATAGGTGCAAACGAGGCATATCATTACTTTCAGATAATTGCACATTGATCCACACACACACACACACATTTATATAATAGTTTAATTGAAAAGTGGCGATCACCATGGCAACACGGATGTTGGGGGGTGCCTAACACCTTCCCTCCGCATAACCAAGTCCCCGGACCCTAACGAATCTCGGTTTCACAGACCCGTTAAGTAGTGTCACATCATTGGCTCAATGTGCAAATATTTTCTCGGTTGTGTTGGTACAACCATTTACAAAACCAACTGGCGACTCTTATAGTCCAATCGTCAACATATATATATCGAACCTTTTCACAACTTGTTTTTTCAAACAAATCTCACCTAACATGAGAACACCAAAAAACAAAGAACAGAAAAGGGACAAATAAAAATTTCGACGTCAACAACATATATATATATATATATATATATATATATATATATATAAAAGCTATAAACGCACCAGATGTGTCTATCTAGGCTCAATCGATATATATATATATATATATATATATATATATATATATATATATATATATATATCTGGTGCGTTTATAGCTTTTATATATATATATATATATATATAACTGTTTACAACTTTTGTACGTACTACATCATCATGTTAGCCTAGGAATCATGTGATCACAGATTCAGTTCCTGAATCTAGATTCAGTTCACGTGATGGACATTTTAAGCTACATACATCTTGTAAATTATTCACGATGTTTGAATTTCCTTAGATTGCTCTCATGCCCACAAAGAGTTCGGCACTACTATGTATCTTATTTTCTTGAAGAGGCTTCGCATCTCGAAATTAATAAAATTAATCAAGCCGAACATATAATAAAATGGGAGTACCAAAGGCCTCAATTACTATTGAGCAAAAGGGTTTAAAAAACCTATTTTACAAAACATCACTGCCATATCTCGTTAAAACTGAACTTTTATACAAAATTCAAACCATTTGTATATAGGTGCGAACGAGGTATATCACTACTTTTAGATAATTGCACATTGATCCACACACAATACACATTCATATAACAGTTTAATTGAAAAGTGGCAGTCACCGTGGCAACACGGATGTCGGGGGGTGCCAAGTCCCCGGACCCTAACAAATCTCGGTTTCACAGACCCGTTAAGCAGTGTCACATCACTTGGTCAATGTGCAAATCTTTTCTCAGTTGTGTTGGTACAACCATTTAAAAATACCAACTAGCGACTCTTACAGTCCAATCATCGACATATACATGTCGAAAACTTGATTATTAATACGGAGAATTGCTCGATGTAAGTTTATAAACTTGAAATAACAATAACAAGTAGGGTTAGAAAACTTGCTTCGTGCATAGATTACACGCTAATTATACACGTTCTTTGATTTAATCCTACATATCATTTCCATTCACAATTATAGTTAATTATAATGTAACTAGTCATCACAAGTTCATTCTTTTGTCTAAACTTTGGTTATAACTATACTTAGTCAAATCACCACACTTATTGTCACATAATTTACACTTCACGAATAATAAGCTAACTATGCATTCAATAATTCAATCCATACTTAAATGCGTTATTGACATGTTAAGAACCTATTTTAACATCTCATTATACTTCTGACATATTTTTGTGTTCATTAGATTTGGTTACTATCACATTCATGGACTTGAACACTTAAAAAAATAAATTTCTGGACAATCTGGAGAGTGGCGCTGCGGCTCCACTATTGTGCTTGTTCTCGGCGCTGCGGCGCGGCCCGGCGCTGCAGTTCGCGAAAATTGCAGAACATGCCAATTTATACCAATTTTTAATTCATTCATGAAATTAGACATACCCAGACATTATTTTATACACATAACCAGTACTTAACCCTTCTAGCATGATTTTAACATGTTAAAACACATAAATTGCATAATCAAAACATGTAATTTACTGTTCTTCATATTTTCAAAAGTTTTGAACCCAAAACATGAAAATCAACACTACGGTTTCGTTACACTATAAGAAAAATGCTTAACAGCGACCAAGACTATCCGCGACCGCATATCCGGTCACTGATACTATTTATAGCGACCGACATCTGCGACCACTACTTAAAGTAGTTGCTAAATACTATCCGCGACCGCATGCGGTCGCTGAGAAGTCGCTATTACAAATTTACCTCGTAAAATTTGGCACGAAATGTTGGCGCCAAGGTTTTGTGCGACCACTTAACATCTGCGACCGCATGCGGTCGCTGATAAGTCCATGTCATTAAAATTCAGCGACCGCAGATGGTCGCTGCTGCCGGTCGCTGATCAAACTAAAAGAAATCAGTAACAGGTCTTTCGCTCGACACAGAAGACGGAAGAAAAAAGAAGAAGAGAAGGAGCTCAGCATAGAGAGAAGAGGGAGAAGAGGGAGAAAAGGGGGAGAAGAGAAGTAGGAGAAGGAGAAGTTGACCGCACCACTGGCCAACCACCGCTGCCACCAGCCAGCCGCCGTCCCCACCAAACACTGGTATGTACTTTTTATTTTAGGTTTTCTTAATATAAATTCTCTCTTCTTCTTCCTCCTAATGAAATTGAGAAGCCGTCGCTAGTCAAGCAACTGATTCATTTTATTGTCACTTTTAGGTAATAATGTTTCCGTTGAATTTCCTTATAAGATTTCGTTTTTAAGTAAAAAAAAAAATTCTTATTTGGTGTGTTTTGTTTGCTAGAGAATAATCATTCATATGAATAATCATTTGTTTTTCGGAAGCATCTGAATTGGTTTAGAAGATTTATTGTTAGAGACTTGAATTTCAGTTAGTTAGATGTTACCAAGGACAGTAATTTTCTAACAATACCTTCCATCCGTCCTACAAAAAGAGTCCCAATTTGTGAATTTTGTAAATATTAAGACTGTGTATTTATTTTATGTTTGACCCTACAAATATAAGTAGTTAGTTAAGTAGTGGTAGGCTGGTAGCATGGTAAAGAAATTATGCGAAAAAACCTAAGAATATTGGGTTATTTTATATTACTATCAATCATCTACCTAAAATTTATTGAAAACTACATCCTAAAACTCGAAATAATATTACTTCAACTGAAGTTGGGATAGCTTAAAGTTTTTTGTGAAGAAGAGCAAGGGGGTAAACCTTGTAAATTTTCATGAATCAATGAATTCAATTCTTAAAGTAATTGTTCGATTTGATTGGAAATTTTTATATTTCTCTTGGTTTGTGTCTTGGGTGCCTAGAAATGTCCATATATGCATGTCGTCGTGCATGTGGCTAGTCCATATTGTAGGGAAGACTCTGGTGAAATTTTTTTAAGTATTATAAGTATTATAAGTATATTGGTGATCCACTAGAGCCTATTAAGGGGTTGTTAGAGCTGATGGGCTGGGATTGGGGCCGCGAGGCCACACAAGGCCACGCCAAGCTTAGCTAAGCCTCATAGGACTAATAGTCCCACATTAAGGGACTAATAGTATGCCTTCTTCTGCAATCTTGATATACGCAGCATATGTAGACCATATATGATGTAATGATTCGTATTCTACCCCTATGAATCTATTGGCTTTAGGTTGGTGTTAGTTAAAATATGTAGGATGACATAAGACCATACTCTAATTTAAGATCCATAACAATATACCATGCCTTTGGGTAGTCGATCTCAAGCGGTGTAAATTTGTTTTGGCATGTATCCTTGTTCAATTCCCGAATAATCATATATGATGCACACTCATGTTATATATGTATATATACATCTATATGTATTTATAAGCATCATAAATGGGATTGAGCTGAATTGTAAATCTCTAACAAGGGAATACAATAAATTCATGTCAACATAGGTACCGTGCAATCATGGACCTCTATTTAGACCGTAGTTGGATGGCACGACGAAAGTCAAGTGCCCAGATAGGTGCTACAGCTGAATTTAGAGCTGGTTGCCAAGTGTTTTTGGAGTATGCGTATAGTCACCCGGAATGTATTAATGGTAAGTCGCAGATACGATGTCCATGTTTGAAGTGTAAGAATGTAAATTATATGGATAGAGACATGATAAACTATCATTTACTTGTTTCTGGGTTCATGAGAAATTACGAAGAATGCTGGTGGGCACATGGGCAGAGAAGAGATGGTGGCATCACACAAGTACATAATTCTGGCAGTAGTACTCATCGTATGAATGAAATGGTTCATGATATTACAGGGCCAAATTTTGATTGGGAGCAAGGCAGAGAACAACCTATGAATTCTGAAGTTTGTTTTCTTCTTTTTAACATGTATAATTACATATAAGTGTAAATTTATGATTGACGTATCAAATTTGTACGTAAGGCCATATGGCCATATTTTTATACTATGTAACTTTGAATAAACTATCTACGATCTATTTTTATGAAACTGATGCTATGGAATTATACGATATATAGTAAAACATGTTATACTAACATATTAACACATAATCTTTACTTCTTTTTCAATTACAGAGATTTTACAGAACTTGAAAGCCATTTTCTTATAAAACTTAAACAACGTAAATAAAATCTTAGTTGAAGAAATTACCCAAAGTGTAGAGTGTAGATTAGTAGAGAACCCCTTTTTCAGATGCTACTTCAATTACTCAACTCTCAATTCCCTCAACGAATTCTCAATTTCCCTCTAAATTTCTTTGCCAGACTTAGAAAAAAAAATGAAAGAATAAGAAGACGTATATAATGAAAGAACTGACATTATGTGGTCAGTTAACCCGATCATGCATGGGTTAACTGCTCCCAACTCCCCATAAGGCTTCGTTTGACAAGCCTTAAATGGCTCAATACCATTTAATTTAATAAATCCTTTATACTATAGTTTAATAATGTCACGCCCATTTACACAATAAATCAAATATCTTGTTTACTTTAATTTAAATAATTTTTTCATTAATTCACATAGTCACATAATTAATTTTCTCATTTATTAATTATATCAAATTATTAAATCTCTAGTTAATTATTAAATTAATTAAAATAACATTATGCATATTAAATATTTCATTTAATTCAATAAGCTCACATAAATACATAATATGAGTAATAAAATTCTCCATATTAATTTAATAAATATAACACATAATTAAATTAATCTATCAGAACTTCATCAATTAATTATTTAATCTAATAATTAAATCATCGAAAAATATTTTTTTAATTCAATAAATATTCAAATAATTATTACAAAATCTCGTTTGTCACATATTTCTCCCCTTAAAAGGATTCTGTCCTCAGAATCATGACTCAGTCAATTCGTCCCGTTACATTCTCCCCCCTTACAAAGATTATGTCCCCAGAATCGCTTACACATAATTTAAGTAAATAAATGAGGATAATTATTTATCATATGCTCTTCGAGTTCCCACATAGCTTATTCAGCGTTGTGGTTCCTCTAAATTACCTTAACAGAAGGTATTATTTTATTTCTAAGAACGTGTTCTTTTCTGTTGACAATCTGAATAGGAATTTCTTCGTAAGATAAGTCTTTCTCAAAATGAAGGGGTTCATATTCAATCATGTAGTTGTAATCGGGTTTGTAGGGTCGTAAAACTGAAACATGGTAGACGTTGTGGACATTCTCGAGTGCTGGAGGTAAGGCTACCTAATACGCAACTTCTCTGATTCTTCGCAGTACCTCAAAGGGTCCAATGAATCTTGGGCTTAATTTTTCTTTCTTTTCGAACCTGATCTTTCCCTTCTAGGGAGAGACTTTCAAGAACACATAACTACCCGATTCAAACTCAACTTTTTTACGGTGTGGATCAAAATATTTCTTCTGCCTATTTTGAGCTACTACCAGTCTTGTTCGGATCATTTTAACTATTTCTGCTGTCTGCTGTACTAATTCTGGGCCTAGTAATTGTCTTTCGCCAACTTCATCCCAGTATAGCGGAGTTCTGCATTTTTTGTTGTATAACGCTTTATAAGGCGGCTTGCCAATACTAGCGTGGTAACTGTTGTTGTAGCCGAACTCTATGAGCGGTAGGTGATCATCTCAATTTCCTTTAAAGTCCATTATATAAGCTCTTAGCATGTCTTCTAATGACTGAATCGTTCTTTCGCTCTGGCCATCTGTCTGAGGGTGATATGCCGTACACATTTGCAATTGCGTACCCATGCATTCCTGTAGACGTTTCCAGAAGTTCGATGTAAAGCGTAGATCCCTATCGGAAACAATTGACACCAGAACCGCGTGTCGCGAAATAATCTCTTTCACATATAACATCGCTAACTGATCTAAGTTGATTCTAATTTTGATCGAAAGGAAGTGTACGGATTTCATCAATCGGTCAACGATAACCCATACTGCGTCATAGCCTTACTGAGTTATCGGAAGGCCAACCACGAAGTCCATCATAATATGTTCCCATTTCCATTTTGGGATCTCCAATGGTTGTAGCAACCCACTCTGCCTCTGATGTTCTGGTTTCACTTTCTAACAGGTTAGACATTTGGCAACACACTATGCAACATCTCGTTTCAGATTTGGCCACCAGAAATGTTGTCGAAGATCTCGGTACATATTGGTACTACCAGGGTGAATCGAATATCGTAAACTATGAGCCTCACTCAAAATGTCTTCCTTAATCTCTAATACTGGCGGTACCTAAATTCTGTTCTCAAATCTCAGTATTCCTTCCTTGTCCATCTTGAATTTCGGTTCGGTTCCTTTGGATATCTTCTTTATCACCTTTTTACATTCTTTATCCTGAAGTTGAACCTCTTTAACTTTATCTAGTAGGGTTTTACCAGATTGCATCTGGAACAGCTTCTCATCCAATTCCATAAGATACTTCACTTCTAACTCTAGTTTCTCTATTTCTGAAATTAGCTCCTCCTGAGCGGTCAACGTCATCAATTTCTCCCGACCCTTTCTACTTTAGGCATCGATAACCACATTTGCCTTACCCGGATGGTATAACATCTCACAATCATATTCCTTAATTAACTCCAACCACTTTCTTTGGCCCATATTCAAGTCCTTCTATGTAAAAATATATTTCAGACTCTTGTGGTCTGCATATATTTCACACTTCTCCCCACAAAGATAGTGCTTCCAAATCTTTAAAGAAAAAACCACTGCAGCTAACTCCAGATCATGGGTCGGATACCCCTTCTCATAATCCTTCAATTATCGTGACGCATACGCAATGACTCTGTCGTTTTGCATAAGCACACAGCCAGGTCCTTTGTGCGACGCATCACTATAAACAATAAAATTTCCTGTATCATTCGAAAGAGATAACATAGGTGCCGTACTCAACCTCTTCTTAAGTTCTTGAAAGCTTTCATCACACTTCTCCGTCCAAACAAATTTCACAGCTTTTAGAGTCAAATTCGTTAAGGGAGTTGTGATCTTGGAAAAGTCTTAAATGAATCTTCTGTAATATCCTGCCAATCCAAGAAAACTTCGTACTTCTAACGGTGTATTTGGCTAATCCCAGTTTATCACGGCTTCGACTTTGGATGGATCCACCGAAATTCCGTCCTTATCAATCACATGCCCAAGAAATTATACCCGCTCGATCCAAAATTCGCATTTTGAAAACTTGGCATACAACTTCTCTCTTCTCAATGCCTCTAACATTACCTTCAAATGTTCTTCCTTAGCTTTCGAATATACCAAAATGTCATCTATAAATACCACTACGAATTTGTCCAAAAACGGCTTGAACACTCCATTCATTAAGCCCATATATGCTGCGGGAGCATTCATTGGACCAAATGACATTACCAAAAATTCGTAGTGACCATATCGTGCTCTAAACGCTGTCTTCAGTACATCCTCTGGCCTCACCTTCAGTTGATGATAACCACTCCTCAAGTCTATCTTTGAAAAGTATCTCGCTCCCTTCAATTGATCAAACAGTCCGTCGATCCTCGGTAATGGATATTTATTCTTAATTGTGACCTTATTCAATTCTCCATAGTCAATGCAGAGTCGCATCGTCCCGTCTTTCTTCTTCACGAACAGCACCGGTGCTCCCCACGGCGATACGGTCAGTTGAATGTACTTCTTGTCCAGTAATTCTTGTAGTCATACCATTAACTCTTTCATCTCAACTGGTGCCATTAGGTATGGTGCCTTCGATATTGGAGCCGTTCCTGGCGCCAAATCGATCACGAACTCGACCTCTCTATCTGGCGAAAGTCCTGGCAAATCGTCCGTAAATACGTCGGCGAAGTCCCTCACAACTAGTATCTCCTCTACTTTCGGATTCTCTTTACGACTGTTGACTATGTAAGCTAGATATCCTACACAGCCTCGTCTTAACAACTTCTTGGCCTGCATCATCGTCAGACAACTCATTATGAGTCGCCAAATACATGGTACAAAATTTAAATACAACTTCATTTATACAATACGATAAAAACGTAGCTGAGAGTTTTAACATGAATATTGTCTCATATACAATATCCAAACTCAAATAGAGTCCACATTACAATTATTATCACATTATTTTATAGAATAGTGAGGACTACTACAGCCACCATCTCGGACCGTCACTCCATTCCCCGACTAGTCTCGGCTATGTTCTCATTTCCTAAAGAGAATAATGAAAGAAAAGGGTGAGCTCAACTAGTCCAGTAAGAAATATTATGAATAAGATAATTTAGAATAAATTATCGTTAGCCTTCAACAGTGTTAAACTGATAGAATATAATAAACAACATGTTTAACTACAACAAAACAAGCAATCCATTAGAAGAGTCAAGTAGAGAGTGATATCTACTATCTTCTATGATTTAAAAGTTTATCATTAATATTATATCGTTGTAACACAACTCAATAAATAATCCACATCACTGAATTATCCATGCACTATGGGCCAATGATATTCATTAGTATCACATTCACGAATCATCCATGCACTACGGGCCAAGGATATTCATTATTATCACCAATGGTCACGATCATGCTAAAAACTGTCCATCAATGTACTACGGGCCAATGAGGACTTCTACCGCATCATTTGTAGCATTACAAGTTATGATTATACCAGTACATAATTCATGGTCATAATCATACTAATCAAAAAGTCCATCTATGCACTACGGGCCAAAGATGACTTTCATCACAATATAAGTATGAGGATGATAACAATGATATAAGAATTCAATTAAATTAGATCAAGGATAAATTTTAAAGATTTATAATTCAATTTATCCAGAATTCAACAATATCCAAATTGTCAACATGATACTGCTTTGTGGAGTAAAATTCAAGAATAATATTGTATCAAAAAGAATTTGGACCGAAAAGAAATTAGTTTTTATCATGAATAGTACCCCCAGTGAATAGTACCCGAGTGAATAGTACTTCATAAATAGTATCCTATGAATAGTACCCCGACATGAAAAGATTAAAATTTCACAAGAATGTTCAGAAAAATATTCTCGTGAAAAGATACTCGATAAAGCGCAAATTTCAAGGATATTCTACTAATTTCAAGGAGTATAGAAGCAATACTTAACAAAATGAGTGTAGAATTAGGAATATGAAACGAAATAATATTACTTACATACTACATAGTATGGAAGAAATATTATTTCTTACGAATATTGAACAAGAATAATATTCTTACCTTAAAAGGAGAGTACTTTTGAATGGTATAGCGGGGATATTCTTGAAAAAAACGTGCACTGGTTTCTACACTCAAAGCTTCCTTAAACTTTAAAAAAGTACGCTCAATATTATAGAAGATGAATTCTTTAATTCTAGTGTGATTTTCATTTCTAAACTAAGCATCTTATTTATAGGAGAATAGAATGATACTATTTAGAATTTATTCACGGGTGAACAGAAGAAAATCACGGGCACAATTCTTCAGATGAACTTAAAAAAAATAGTTTTACTATGTTGCACTATAAAGTAATATGCAAACATTATGCAGTACTATGCACAATAAAATATTATAATAAAATAAAAACTTATTATTATTATTATTATTATATATATATATATATATATATATATATATATATATAATACTGAGATAACTTTCTCACGATGATTTTGAAAAATGGATAAGTTGGGGTCCATATAATAAGCCAAATTTACAACAAATACTTCATAAACATCCCCTCTATTTATCTTAATTCACTTGGTTTCACAAAACACATTTTTAATAATATTCATCATTAATATTATAACTCACAATATTAACAACCAGATCATTCTCAGGAAAGAGGGAGCTTTTCGATAAGGATTTTTTCTTAATGACGCGCAATTAGGTTGTAACGACCCCAAAATCCATACAATTTAAATCTCGACTTCGGTCGTTAACCATACATTCAACCTCTAATTTTACATCATTATTCGATATTAAAATCACTAAAATTGCGGAATATTTAAAAATTATATACATTTCCTTCTTTATTGCCCTAAATCGCAACCTTTACATTACATCTCTTCGATTCAAACTTATAGCATGAATCATTACAACAAAATGACTATACAAAGTCTTACATCATAACTAAATATCCATATACAATGGATATCTCAACTTACATTTCAACAACATGTTACATTCAAAATATTAAATATATTTCCCATAAAGCATAAGTAATCTTCGTGAATATAGGTCTCTATAACTCACTTAGCACATATCCTTACCTTAAAATCTTGACCTGCAAAAGTGGTTATTTGCAAGAATGAGCTCGACAGCCCAGCAAAATCTAACAGTTTTCATGCATCACATAGCACATAATAACATGCTCGATATACATCTCATAATAATTAAAGTAACATGGCATACATGCTTTTAATTCACATAGCAAATATAAAGATTGAGTTTCTTACTCAATCATCATTATTTAGGCAAAGCATTGCAGTCATAAATTGACTTTAACATTTATGATTTCAACATGTATAACATATCATGCAATTTATAACAGTTCATCAAGTCCACGTAGAAAATAGGAACCGAAAGACTTGCCTTGATCGTTGTTTACCAATAACAATTTAACAGCTTACAGTTATCTGCACTTCACGTGGCCTACACAATTATATAGCCATACATATCAACTATTATCACATAACAACACATAGATACATCTCATAACCCTTCCTATCATAAATACACAATGTTCAACTTAATTGTGTTAACTTTCAACTTATATCTCACTATATTTCATATTCGTAGTTCATTCAAGTGCTTAAGTCTTGCTAGGACTACTTATTGGTTTTATATTAAATCTATTCCAGATCTTATAATATTCATTTCAATTGAATGAAAACACTTTTTAAGTTTATTAACACTTGGCACGGCGTTTCGACGTTCATTCGTCACACGCCCAATTTGCCTCTCTTGTGTATGCGTACTATGCTTCTATAACTTATCTAATACATTATGTATTAATGTTAAGCATCATTATAATTACTGATATTCATGTTTTATAACTTAGAACATCATCTTTTATCGTCAGAAGCACTACACATGCATATGTGCACGCCCGACGCCCTCCGATTCCCCTGAAAAACACAATAGTCCTAAAGATGACCATTTCGACTACTATTACGGACCTCAAATTGAAAAACTTAAAGCACGAAAGTTGTAGGTCTACTCGTCCTTGTTCCGTATCATCTTGAATCACCTCAATCGGAGTTCATATAAGAAAGTTATGGCCATTTTACTACAGGAGGTCAAAATTGCCCCCACCAGACTTCTGTTCCAGCACTGGGGCACCAGAACTAAGTTATACAGTGGCGCTGCAGCGTGAGATTGGCACTGGGGCGAGAATTTCAGTGCTGCAGTTCTGGCGTTGGGGCGCTATTTTTGGCGCTGGGGCACCGAAACTTGCAGAACCCAACCACGAAGAACATAATAACTAAATTCTGGACTAATTACTACTGTTAACATCTAAATTAACATGCTAACTTATATAAATTACACATATACACACTACCCAACATGCATATACTAGTTTAAACCACTAAACAATAATTTTAGAAACTTAAATCATTGTATGCACTGTTTTAAAAACCAATACTCCATTATCGATGTTTGTTTACACAGTGAACATGGTAACCAAAATTTATATACTAATTTAATTCCTTGAGACTACGATTCTCTAAATTTCATAACAAATCTGTAACGCCCCGAAATCCGGTCTATTTTCACATCCGGATTCCGTACGTCACTATCCCATTTTTTTTCAAACATACATCATTATATACTAAAATATAATAACATATATTCTAAAATCCCAGGTTCTATAACCACAAAACCTCTTTCATTATAAATAATGATAATTATATTATTCTTTACGTCTTACACGAGTGACTTTCATCCGCCACAAAGGATTCATAACTGTTCATTAAACTAGTATATAGTTTAATTCTATCATTCTATATTACAAGTCTTCACTTGCTCTTCACGCACATTCATATAATGAATGACACTTCATCTGAATACCGCTCAGCTTGATCTTTACGGGATCCTTAAGTTCTTTCTAACATCGTTCGCTGAAAATGTTTTTATTTAAAACAAGTGTGAGCATTCAATTGCCCAGCAAGTCATACAGTTGAACAAACAACTTCAAGAGTTTAAACATTTTTCAAAAATTCAATAACCGAACAAAGGTTATGAAGCAGCTTGAATAATAGGAATAGTCTTGATTCCTATCATTTTAAAACATTAGTCACATGTACTTTGAAATACTTTCATTCTCTACTTTCTTTCATGCACAATCGATCTGGCTAGAATCAATAGCACAGACTTAATCAATAACGGTTCATGTATAAACCGAACATACTTGTATTGAATAGGTCGATCCCAAAATAGTTCATCTCATAAAAACACCGAAGTGCTCACATTGTGGCTCAAGGCCTTATATATACTACCATCTTGTACAAATATCGCACATTCACACATAGACAGAACCTCTCAAGTTCAACATCTGAGAAGTTTTAGAAACTAGCATTCATTTAGAATATGAATGAAGTTAGGAAACTTGCCTTACGCATAGCTACAGCTTATAGTTTACACTGAACTGCTCATTCCAAGTCCCTATATAACATATAAGGAAATAACACGTACACCAATTAGTCATATACTTGACTTATGCATTAATTTACTTAACTTTACTTCTTAAGGTTCGTGTTCTTGTAATTTAAGCTTACCCGACTAACTTTTATTACCAGATTATGGCTTTATGACATACTGAGATGTCTTACTCAACACGTTCATCATCTTTGATGATTTACATTCTTATCTTCATCTTATACTTCTCTAAGACTCAGCACACATCACTTTTCTGCTAGTAGTCCATATGGTACTCTGAGTGATTTCCCACAAACAACCAACAAACAAGTTCCCGTCTCATCGACACTGCCCACACAGTGAGTTAGATCGGTTGCCAGTTTTGTATATACCTTCGCTCTCTGAAGGAATTGTTTAGCCCCACTCCCATATGTCAACCATCAAAGGTTACGATTGTACTACACCTAACTTACCTTAACTTATCCGAACCATTAAACTATAATGTTCGTTAAGTCAACTTCTTATTCCTTATGGCTTTCTGGCAACTAAATGCCATACCTCAGGAATCATTCTTTATTGTCTAAGTCATACAATCTTTTGTACACTCGGAACAATCATTCATTGTCAATACTATGAGACCATAGCGTTAAACATTTCATATGAACTTATTCATATCTTACAACGTCTGGTTCCCTCAACTCGGAACAGTGTCCAAGTTATATTTATTAACTCGGCTTCTTAACGTTATACGCTATTATCTCCAATTTAGTTTCTTCACCGTTCACGGTTAATCAACATTCTTCATTACATTACGGTTAATCCATACACATGGTGTAGGTTCTGCCCGTTTAACACTCGCTTACACTCAACCCTTGCGTTGGTTAAAGTGTTCAGCGCTTACTTTTCATTCTATCATTTTCACCCGACTTATATACGGCTTTCAGTAATCTTATTACCGTTCGTTACGGCTCTCTTGATACCATTCGTATCTTACTTACTACCTTCATCAACGTCTATGTCATACAACCACAGTATACTTAGAACGTTCGTCCAACGCGAATACAATTCCCAAGGATCGTTTACGTATTGAACGTTTTACTTGTTCGTCTTTTAATCTCTCATTCAACCTTTACTCAAGGTTTCAGTCGCTTTCATCATTATCCATCCCATGAACCCCATGTTCATTATAATTCCTTAATGTCGAAGTCATACCGTTCGTTGTATGCTAAGACCGATCGTTCATCGCAACAACGTTGCGTTCACAGCGTCTATACGCTTTACATCCATCTCTCGATGCCATGTCAAAACATTGAAATGTTATACATCACCCTCGTCAATCGACGTCTAAGGAATCACAACCATAGCAATCCCTCACGTTCGTTTATCGCGACTACGGTCCCCGGATATCGGTTACGTAATCTATTGCTTACATTCTCTATCTTTTAATCTCTTTTAATCTTTTTGTTCAACCTTTATTAAAGGTTTAAAACACTTACTAAGTGTTACTTTACGTAAACTATATATTCATACTTTTTTCTTGCACATCCCCCAGTATCTGAGAAATAAAATTCTCATTTCTGGGCAGTGCCTTGCACTGGCGCTGCGGCGCCGTGCCCTTCTCTTCCTCTCGCACTGCGGTGCCACTCTCCAGAAGTGTATGGCCGAGCTTGCCCTGCGGCACCCCTTTTCTCGCTGCGGTGCCCCTTCTCGCACTGCGGCGCCCCTTCTCGCGCTGCGGCGCCAAGACAAAAACCTAGAAAATTTTTCTAAGTGTTAAGTCAAGTTTGAGATGCTTACTTTATGATCTCATAACTTCTTCGTTATAACTCAGAACGAGGTCGTTCCAAAGCCATTCTCTTCCTTATCTTACTTACTTTAATATGCCTCAGACAGAACTTCATTCTGAATCGGTTAACATGCCATTCAATTGGCTTAATCTTAACCCTTCATTCATTTTACGCTTTTAACGTTCTTCGTTCGTTCGTCCGTAATTCGGTCATCCGAACTAGGAATTCATTCGTTTTTGAGTCCACGACTCGCATTTTATACGTTCTCTTACATTCTTATAAAACCCTACACGTTCGAGTTCATTTACTAACTTTCAAATTCTCGTTCGTCTTTTACGAAACTAGGGTTCGGATTACCGTTCTTCTTTATTTCTCTTCCGTTAGACAAAGCCGGCGATTTGCTAGCTTTTCTATTTCACGATCACTTTTGATCCGAGCATTCATGCTCATGCTCTTCCTTCTCCTCTCCCAACCGAGCTCTCTCTCTCTCTCTCTCTCTCTCTCTCTCAAGTTCTAGGATTTTCAAAATCATAGAAAATGAAATTAAGCTTAGTATTTATAGAATTTCCAAGCAAAGGACATTTTGGTCATTTCCCCTCCACCTCCTTACTATTCCACACTTGGCAACCAAGTTTACTTGGCCACCACCCTTACTTGGTGGCCAAGTGGCCGCCCCTTATGCCCATGGGTTGCCCCAATGGTTTTTACCCATTCGTTTACCCATCGGTTCGATCCGCGGTTTCTTTTCTTGGTTTGGGCCTTAACCCTAATTCTTATTGAGCCTAACTTGGGCTTAACTTCACAAATCATTGGGCTTGACATAATCCAAGTCCAATTGGATTCTACAAAAGTCTATGAACACAAAGTCCATTAAGACTTATCATATTCTACGATCGTATTCTACGCATTCCTTTCACGTAATCTCGTATTCTCTTCGTATATCGTTCGTACGATATTCGTATTATACGTCGTACTAATCTTCGTAATATACTCGTATAATAACTCATATTATACTTGTATCTCTCACGCATAATAACCCTAGTTATTACACGTACTTATTAAAATTCTCGGAAATCACTTTTCCTAACCCTTAGGTTTTACGTCCGCAGGCGAAAACTTTGTTTTTGCCATAACTAAAATATTATTGAATATTCCATCACGTCTCAGAATTAAACGTAATCTATAACTTCTCGGAATTTCAAAATAAATCCCTGAGCAGAAACGGGTGAATAGTGCCTATTTCGTCTTTTTCCCCGAAAAATATTTTATTCCCGCAAAAATTTTATTTTTGTCTTAAAAATTCTTACTCGTTCAGTCTAGCTCGTAGACAGAATCCTCCCGATTAATAATCATTCTAGGTTATAGAACGATTAATGAGCACATAGCACAGAATAGTATTAATAAAAATTCATTTTATTAATAACTAATTCTTTAACTTAAATTCTTGACAATCCGATTTTCCGGGTTGTCACAAAATCAATATGCTCAAGGTTCAATTTCATAATTAGCATACAATCACATACTAATTTTGTTATCATACAAAACATACGTTCATGTTCATCCTCATATGTCCACTGTAAAACCAATTTCGTTTCTCTTTGAACGTATTTTAGCATACAACATCTATATATATATATATATATATATATATATATATATATATATATATATATATGCCAGTTATAATCATTTCAATTACAGATACATGTAATATCATACTCAATTATAAAACATAGTTTATAGACAATCTTTATAAAAACCTTGTACAAAGTGAATGAACTTGAAGAACACAGAGACGTAAAAACATATATATATATATATATATATATATATATATATATATATATATATATATTAAGGTTTTAAAACATACCTTTTGTTGTTAAGAAATTCTTGTTAACCTTAGAAAAGCTTGAAGAATTCCGAGACTTGTCTTTCTCTTACTTCTCTCTCTGAGACTCTCACTCAAAATCTATGAAACTTTCTTTTAGCAGAAAACTCTTTTCTTAGACTCAACGTAAACCCAAAAACACAACTGATAATCAAAGCCAAACTGATAAGCTATAATAATACGCATACTTAATATATCAGTTACCAAATAAATGTATAGGCTATTGATTATTTTATTTATTTTATTAATAATTTAAAATTCAAAAGAAATCCAAAAGTCATAGGGCTTTGTTTGGCGAAACTCTTTAAAATTAAAGACTTAATATATTTAAGCTTTGTTTGGCAAAATAAATTAAAACTACTTTAATTTATTTTAATAACCACTTATAATAAAGTTATTTGTCACACTTCTAATTAATTAAGTTTTCATACTTAATTTAATTACTTCTAATAACTATTCATTGCATAATATAATAATTTATTTAATCATTATAAACTCTCTAACTTAATTATTAAATTAAATTAGATTACTATTTCAAAATAATTACTTTCCTTCACTCATTAATTATTTATTAAATAAATAATTACTAAATCAAATCAAATCCATTAAACAATTATTTATTCAACGATAAACACATCCATTAAATATGTATATAATTCAATAAATATTTTAATTAAAAATCTGGATTGTTACATCATTCCCTCCTTATAAGGATTCTGTCCTCAGAATCACAACTCAAACCACTCATTTGTTACAATCTTCCCTACTTATAAAGATTTTGTCCCCAGAATCGAAGACACAAATTAAACAAATAATTCAGAGTAATCTTTCATCATTTTATCTAAATATAGGTTTATATTTCCTACTACATTTATTACTTTAACAAATTCTAGGTTTCATTTCATAACTTTCATTTGAACTCAATTATTTTCTGAGTATTCTATATCTTTTAACCCATTCATTTCCTTTTCTAAGGATCGTTATCATCAACACTCGGGATATTACATTCACCCTTTCTTCTAAGAATTTCGTCCTCAAAATTTTATCAATTAATATTCAATCTATCAAAATAGATTCTACGTTAATACTACATTCATTCCTTAGGTTTTATAACCACTTCTTTCCACAAATAACCACTTTTTTCCACAAATATCTTTATGCAATTATTAACTTTTCTATTAGAAGTTTCACATTATTATTTAATACCTCATCTACTTCTCACTTCAAAATCTCATTTCTCCCTTAATCAACACATTCATCATTTAGTGTCGTATTCTACGACTCACTTCTTTCTAAGGAATACTTTCTTTTTTCATTTCCATCTTGCAGAATAACAAGAATCTTCCATAATTGTTCAATAATTAGGAAGTAGTATGAATAACTCAGGAATTTAAAAGATTTCAAATCATGCTAAGGAGTCACAAGACCGTGAACTCTATTCTCTAGGTTTAATAGTGCTTCACCGCCCCCCGGTTCTTCACACTTTAAACCCTCTTTGGTAAAATGTTTATCAATCACAAAGACTGAAAACACCCTCCACTCGTACACTAGGTGGCCAGCCTATTGTACCACTATGTTGGGCCGCAACGTAGTGTTTTGTAACGACTATATGCGTTACGCTGCGTACTTAGGGTGTTAAGCCCTTCGTACTATATATTGTGCACAAATATTTCAGCACAAAGTGTAAACTAAGCGCAACCTCTAATAAAAGAGTTGTTCATCTCAAAATTTAGAGTGCAAGCATTCAACTGAGGGTCTAATGACCACAAACCATGTCCACTGTTATAAGTAATCTTTCAACTTTAACTTTAACAGTCATACGACTATAAGGACTCCAAGGTACTTAGGGGATCAATCCTTCGTACATGTATTGTACACAAACATTTCAGCACAAAGTATAAAACTAAGTGCAACCCCTAATAATAAGGTTGTTCATCTCAGCTTTTCAACATCTGAATCCGCACCAAAATAATTTGGTTTGGCATAACTTCTCAAGAAACTCTAGAATTTCATGCATATTTTTCAATATTTGTCTAGCTGAATCAAATAACATAGACCTCTACAATAATTCGGACATCAACCGAAATATGCATATACATATATACATATGTATTCTCATATCTTAAAGAAATCTCAAAAATCTTTTTTTATGACGTTATGATACCGTACTGTATTTACAGTCCGTTGAGAATTCCGTCATTTGGTGATTTTATCATACTACATCATACCATAGTGGGCTGACGATCCTTAGATCACATCCAACACTAAGTAATACTGCATTAATGACTCCATCATTTTTATCATCTCTACACCAGGTTCCATGATAAATTGATGATATATAAAATACATTTTGATATATTCCAATTCATTTTTGTCTAACCGAAGCAATTAGCATAGACATTCGAATAACAGTATTGTTGTTAAAACTCATTGGTTCCATAAGTTGATCCAATGTTTTTCAAGAAAATAAAAGTCTAAACATTAGCACGAAGTCAATAAAATTCGAAAGTCTAGCATAGCTAGTAGATTTAGAATACCTATACTTCCACCACCAACTCCACTTTCTATAATGATCCATTGCTTATTAAGTCTACCTATTCTTATCATTCTCAATACTCCATTCACACTTAATTATACCCAGTTCGTCAACTTACCACACGTTATGAGTTCAGGAACTTGCCATTATCATATGAGTTTAAGAACATATCCTAGTCAGACCATAGGCGTCCATTCGCTGAGGGGTTCAAAAACATACCATATAATTATGAGTCACAAACCTACCATAAGTATGAGGTTTAAGAACTCATACTTAACCTTATAATATTCTCTAACTATACTCTACCTATCTGTTATATACATGAGAAAAGAATCACCTTCTCAACAGGCATATAACAAATAGCGCGACACAAACATTCTAACGATTATCAATGTGATAAACTAAGTACAAACACAGAACCCTCGCCTATACAAAGATTTGTACAACTTAGCCATCACATTAGTCCTCAATTGAAATATCACCTAACTCTATCTTACTTATTACTTGCTCTTTGCTCGATACGAATTTCTCGTATCACATTATCTCTAACTCCTCGCGAGTTTATGTCGTACTATATCATAGTACAATATCTTCAGAGCATCAAGCTATAATCATTCAAACATTACAAACCATCTTTCTTTTATAACTTAAACAGATCACGTCGTGATCTTATTCTATAATCATCTCCCTTAACATTCTTTTCTTAACTCGTGATCATTTTGTTTTACGATCCTCTTTCTTTCCTTTTTCATCATTTACGACATTATTCGTTATCTTGGCTTTTGGAGTTAGGAAACTCTCATTTCTTATCTTTATATCTCTTCAAGATTTTTCATTGAATCTTCTTGTTTATGTAACAATTCTTCCTTTAAGAATTCTAACTTCATTTACATCGCTCAAAATTTCATTCGAGTTCTACGCTTTCATCATACACATCCATTCTCTACACTTGGTACACCTCAAGTCTCTAACAGTTTCAATATGGCACGCTGAGTGGCTTCTCACAAACAACCAACAAACTAGGTTTCGAGTTACTAGTTCGTATATACCTCCGCTCAATAAAGGAATCGTTTAGCCCAGATATCATACATCAACTACTAAAGAGTACAATTGCACCATACTTAAATATAACTCTCTATTCTTAACTTCTTTATCACTCTCTTTCTATAGACATTTTCTATTTATTAACACCTTACATTCTTATTATTGGAGTTGGGTAACCCCACTTTCATATTCTTTATAACTCTGCGAGATTCTTCTTTGAATCCTTTCACGCAAGTTTAAATCCCTTCTTTATAAATTTCTTAAATTACTTCTTATTGTTCAAACTCTATTTTAGCTTATTCGTTCATTATCTTCACATATTTTCTCTAAGGTTATAGCCTAAGTTACTCTTATCTAAGGTTTCTAACCTATCGGCTTTGATACCAATTGAAACGACCCCAAAATTCATAAAATTTAAATCTCGACTTCGGTTATTAACCTTACAGTCAACCTCTAATTTTACATCATTATTCGATATTAAAATCACTAAAATTGCGAAATATTTAAAACTTATATGCATTTCCTTCTTTATTACCCTAAATAGCATCCTTTACATTACATCTCTTCGATTCAAACTTATATCATGAATCATTACAACAAAATGACTATACAAAGTCTTACATCATAACTAAATATCCATAAACATTGGATAGCTCAACTTACAATTCAACAACATGTTACATTCAAAATATTAAACAAATTTCCCATAAAACATAAGTAATCTTCGTGAATTTAGGTCTCTATAACTCACTTAGCACATATCCTTACCTTAAAATCTTGACCTGTAAAAGTGGTTATTTGCAAGAATGAGCTCGACAGCCCAGCAAAATCTAACAGTTTTTATGCATCACATAGCACATAATAACATGCTCGATATACATCTCATAATAATTAAAGTAACATGGCATACATGCTTTTAATTCACATAGCAAATATAAAGATTGAGTTCCTTACTCAATCATCATTATTTAGGCAAAGCAATGCAGTCATAAATTGACTTTAACATTCATGATTTCAACATGTATAACATATCATGCAATTTATAACAGTTCATCAAGTCCACGTAGAAAATAGGAACCGAAAGACTTGCCTTGATCGTTGTTTACTAATAACAATTTAACAGCTTACAGTTATCTGCACTTCATGTGCCCTACACAATTATATAGTCATACATATCAACTATTAGTCACATAACAACACATAGTAATTGTAATGTAAACTTTACTCTACGTCTCATAACCCTTCCTATCACAAATACACAATGTTCAACTTAATTGTGTTAACTTTCAACTTATATCTCATTGTAGTTCATATTCGCAGTTCATTCAAGTGCTTAAGTCTTGCTAGGACTATTTATTGGTTTTACATTAAATCCATTCAATATCTTATAATATTCATTTCAATTGAATGAAAACACTTTTTAAGTTCATTAACACTTGGCACAGCGTTTCGACGTTCATTCGTCACACGCCCGAATTGTCTCTCTTGTGTATGCTTACTATGCTTCTATAACTTATCCAATACATCATGTATTAATGTTAAGCATCATTATAATTACTAATATTCATGTTTTATAACTTAGAACATCATCTTTTATCGTGAGAAGTACTACACGTATGTGCACGCCCGACGCCCTCCGATTTCCCCCGAAAACATATACACACTACCCAACATGCATATACTAGTTTAAACCACTAAACAATAATTTTAGAAAACTTAAATTATTGTACGCACTATTTTAAAACCAAAACTCCATTATCGATGTTTGTTTACATAGTGAACATGGTAACCAAAATTTATAAACTAATTTGATTCCTTGAGAATACGATTCTCTGAATTTCATAACAAATCGATATACTCAATGTTCAATTTTATAATTAGCATACAATCACATACTAATTTTGTTATCATACAAAACATACGTTCATGTTCATCCTCATATGTCCACTGTAAAACCAATTTCGTTTCTCTTCGAATGTATTTTAGCGTACAACATCTATATATATATGCTAGTTATAATCCTTTCAATTACAGATACATGTAATATCATAACCAATTATAAAACATAGTTTACAGACAATCTTTATAAAAACCTTGTACACAGTGAATGAACTTGAAGAACACAGAGACGTAAAAACATATATATATTAAGATTTTAAAACATACCTTTTGTTGTTAAGAAATTCTTGTTAACCCTTAGAAAAGCTTGAAGAATTCCTAAACTTGTCTTTCTCTTACTTCTCTCTCTGAGACTCTCACTCAAAATCTATGAAACTTTCTTTTAGCAAAAAACACTTTTCTTAGACTCAACGTAAACCTAAAAACTCAACAGATAACCAAAGCCAAACTGATAAGCTATAATAATACGCACACTTAATATATCAGTTACCAAATAATTGTATAGGCTATTGATTATTTTATTTATTTTATTAATAATTTAAAATTCAAAAGAAATCAAAAAGCCATGGGGCTTTGTTTGGCAAAACACTTTAAAATTAAAGACTTAATATATTTAAGCTTTGTTTGGCAAAATAAATTAAAACTACTTTAATTTATCTTAATAACCACTTATAATAAAGTTATTTGTCACACTTCTAATTAATTAAGTTGTCATACTTAATTTATTTACTTCTAATAACAATTCATTGCATAATATAATAATTTATTTAATCATTATAAACTCTCTAACTTAATTATTAAATTAAATCAGATTACTATTTCAAAATAATTACTTTTCTTAACTCATTATTTATTTATTAAATAAATAATTACTAAATCAAATCAAATCCATTAAACAAATATTTATTCAACGATAAACACATCCACTAAATATTTATATAATTCAATAAATATTTAAATATTTTAATTAAAAATCTGAATTATTACATAGGTGACCAAACCCCTTTCCTTAAAAGAACTTTCTAGACATCGTCAATAATACAAATAATAATATGAATAACTTTATCGTCTCAATTATCGATTTAATAATATAAAATATTGTGCAGATGATAATGTGACAATAATTGAATCAATAGTGTTACATACTATGCAGCAACTACTGTTACAATAATCGAGTAAAACTAAATGACTTCTCACGTAAGCATCAATAATCAAATATACCGTACAATACTGTGGGCTACTATGCAATCACGCGTATTACTGTACTTTTATCACTGGGTATTTCAACAGTTAACGGTAAAAGCCTCGCCGTTATTTTTATAAAAAGTTATTTCTGTCGTTTTCTAACTCCGACAATATTTCTGTTGTGAGTTCCACCGATAATTGTGCCGTCGTACGAATATTCCCTGATAAAACGAATTTTTCCCGACCAATCGAATATTTTATAACAACATGCTTACTTTGCAAAATTTATAAATATTACCCACAACTAAAACATTATAACTAATTCACACCTTAATATTCAAAAATAAAATTTAGCGAAAAAAATTCATCTTTATTCATAAAAGTTAGGGTCTTACAACCTCCCCTTCTTATGAAATTTTATCCTCGGAATTGGTGTACGTACCTCGTATGAGAAAGAGGTGAGGATACTTTGATTTTATTTCAGATTCTAACTCCTAGGTCATTTCCTCAATATCTTGTTTTCTCCACAAAACTTTAACTTGAGGTATAATCTTTGAGCATAGAATATGTTCCTTCTTATCCAAGATTTTAACAGGTACATCTTCATACGTTAAATCTTCCGCTATCTCGTCTGGTTCTAATTCAATAATGTGGTTCGGGTCTTCCACATATTTACGTAATATAGATATGTAAAAAATGTTATGAACACGAGACATACTTGGCGGTAAGGTGAATCTATAGGCCATAGTTCCTACTCGATCGAGGATTTCAAATGGGCCAATGAATCGAGAATTGAGCTTTTCTCTCTTTCCAAATCTCATAACTCCTTTCCATGGAACAACACGTAACAACACATGCTCTCCAACATTGAATTCCACGTCCCTTCGATGAAGATCAGCATAACTCTTTTGTCGATCTTGTGAGGTTTTTATACGTTGTCGGATCATTTGAATCTTTTTTGTTGTCATGCATACCAATTTCGGTCCCAACAATGTTGCTTCACCCACCTCATCCTAGCACAATGGAGAATGGCAGTTGCGTCTATACAACACCTCAAATGGATCCATGCCTATACTTGCTTAATAACTATTGTTGTAGGAGAATTTCACTAATGGCAAGAACTTGTCCTAACTTCCTTTGAAGTCAATGACACAGAGTCTTAATAGATCTTCAAGAGTTTGAATAGTCCTCTCCGACTGCCCATCCGTTCGAGGATGATATGCCAAACTGAATCGTAAATCTGTGCCCATAGCTTTCTCGACATCGTCAATAATTTAAATAATAATATGAATAACTTGACTTCTCAATTATTGATTTAATAATATAAAATATTGTGCAGATGATATTGTGATAGTAATTGAATCAATAACGTGGGATACTATGTAGCAACTATTATTGCAATAATCGAATAAAATTGAGTGACTTCTCACATAAGCATCAATAATCAAAGATACCGTACAATACCGTGTGCTACTAAGCAACCATGCGTATTACTGTACTTTTATCACCGGACATTTCAACAGTTAATGGTAAAAGCCTTGTCGTTATTTTTATAAAAATTTATTTCTGTCGTTTTCTAACTCCGACAATAATTCCGCTGTGGGATCCACCAATGATTGTGTCATCGTACGAATATTCCTTGATAAAACAAATATTCCCCTACCAATCGAATATTTTACAACAACTTGTTTACTTTGCAAAATTTACAAATATTACCAACAACTATAACATTATAACAAATTCACACCTTAATATTCAAAAATGATATTTAGAGAAAAAAAAATCATCTTTATTCATAAAAGTTGGGGTCTTATAGTACACGTTTTCAAAATAATTGAGTTGTGGTCCAGACTACTTTAGAAAAAGTAAAGTGTCGGCAAGTCATGCCAAACTTACTTTTGTAAAAAGAAAATAATTGAACAAACATCTGTATATTATACTTATCTTTAATCAACACCTTTTATTCATCAATTATTTACGCATTTTCAATCTTTCAATAATTATTCACAATTATTAACATAGACTCACAATACTTCTAACTGGTATAATTATATCATATCAAATAATATAATTTACTGTGTAATAACTACTGTGACAATTATTGAATGAAATACTGAGTGACTTCTTATGAAATTAAGAATCAATAATATAAATCACTGTACAATAATTACTGTGACAATTATTGAATAAAATACTAAGTGGCTTCTTAAGTAAGAATCAATAATATGAATTACTGTGCAATACCGTGTGCTACTATAGAATACCGTGTACTACTGTGAAATCACGTGTATTACTATATTTTTATCATCGGGTATTTCAAAAGTTTAACGATAAAAGTTTTGCAGTTATTTATGTCATTTTTTATATCCGACAGTTATACTGTTATAGGGCCCACCAACGATTGGTTAACTCGGCACCGTCGTACGAATATTCTCCGACAAAAAAAAATTCCTCAACCAAATAAATATTTTATGACAACTTGCTTACTTCATATATTTTTCACATTTTTCGGATCACCCAACAATTTTCTATAATTTTTTCTATTTATAAAAAACTATAATTTAATAACTTCAAAATAGAAATACTAACTTCACATACTTTTATATCTTTAAAACATTATCAATATTAATCTTATATTATTATAATATTTTTGAGCAAAATTCATAATTTTTCACTATTCATAGAATTTCCTATGAATTTCTTCTATTTTTAAACTAACCATAAATAGCTTAAAAATACAATAAATATTTCTGTTATTCAATAATTTTTCAAAACTACCCAGAAATCATAAAATAATATTATAAGATTTTTTTTCAAGTTTCATAATTTTTCATCATTCATAGAATTTTCTATGAATTTCTTCTATTTTCAAACTAACTATAAATAGTTTAAAAATACAATAATTACTTCTTCTTTTTCTTTTTTAGATTAGATTAGAAGCCTAGATTAGATTAGAGTTGAAGATTGAAGCAATTGGAGAGCATAGGAAATTTAGAATTGGAGCAAGAGATATCAGATTTACATTCCCAAATCCCTAACTTCTATTTACTTCTATCTTTATTTCTCCATGTATAATCAATTGTGGATTGTGGATTTTGATTCTATGATGAGCTAAACTCTATTTGGAGATTTCAATGGATTCTATTGATTAGTTTAATCTGATATACTTCGTTGTTAACCTTATTGATTGCTATGGGATTGTCTATTAAGATTTATGCTTATTTGCTTAGTTGATTGGCCATCAATTACTGTAATAACTCATATGAAATTAAAAGACGACGTATGGGTTTAGACTTGATCTTGATAGCTTGTGTTTGTATGTTCTACATGGTGATGGAATGCATGATTCGTGCTTAGGATAGACATATACCGAGGCATCGCTCGTAGTCAATTGAGAATTTGGGCTTAAACCCTAATTATTTGTAAATCACATAAACATATAGTGGTTTAGGTAATGTAGGTGTTCATGTGTATTCTATCAATTATGGATTATACGTGATATGGGTATGGTACATTGAGAGATGGCTATACTTTACTTTCGTGTTCTCGACTAACAAACCGGTACAATTAGTTTGGCTCAACATGAATTGTGTGGATTTGAATGAGTCAATAGATGAAATTGTGATCTCAAGTCTTCATTATCTAGTCTCACTCTAGGATTAGTTAGGTTTATTTAATTTCGTAGTTTAAATACAAAATATAATATCATTCGTTTAAATAAGACTAAGATGGTTATGGGTTAATGCTTGGTGAACTTTGTTAGTTAATTCTCCGTGGGAACGATACTTTACTTACTCTTTATTAATTGTTGACCACGTATACTTGCGTGTTGTGCGTAACTAGATTTTACCCAACAGACGTCAGCACCAGCAACCGTTGTTAAGGAAGGAGAACGAGACCACCGATCGTCAACTATAAATGCGTAGGGGAGGGACACATCAGTCCAAACTGTACGCAATAGTCCAAAACATGTTATAATTGCGGAAGAGGAGGTCACCTAACCTGATTTTGTCGTGTAGTGAAGCCAAGTCCAGCTAGGATGGACGCACCAAAGGCCGTCCCAGAGAAGTCAAAGCTGGTAGTTCACAGGAGAGCGTTTGTCGTAACCTCCCAAAAAGCGATGAACCCAAACAAGGTCATCACGGGTAAGCTAATCATAAACTCTAGCGAAGTCTATAACTTATTTGATACCGGTTCTACCCATTCTTTTATTTCTCCTACTTGCGCATAACGTTTAAATTTAACTCCAGAGAAATTAGACTTTGACTTATCTGTTGAAACTCCGTTGGGAGAAACCTTCATTACATCCATTGTTTATAAGTCTTATTTGATTCAAATAGGCAACCGCACATTACCTGTCCATCTTATCTCTTTGAAAATACTTGCATTTGATGTGATTTTAGGAATCGACTGATTAACTACTCATCATGATAGAATTGATTATTTTTGTATGGTTGTTAGCTTTCATATTCCTAACTAACCTATTATGCGAATTCAAGCAACCAAACCACTAAAGTCATTCACTATCATACCAAGCCATAAAGCTATTCGTTTATTGAAAAACGGATGTCAAGCTTTCTTAGCATATGTCACGGATTTAAACAAAATTACGTTAGATTTGAATGATATTTCTATTGTTAATAAATTTTCGGACGTATTCCCCGAAGAACTTTCTAGCCTACCTAGAGCATGAAATCAAATTTTTTATCGACCTTAAACCCGGTACAAAGCCCTTAAACATTTCTTCTCCCAGAACGAACGTAACATGCGCCAAACACGTTAGCTCGAGATGTTGAAAGATTATGATCATATCATTCAATACCATCGTGGAAAAAGTAAACGTGGTAGCTGACGCATTGAGTAAAAGATCATATGCGGTTACGAGTGTGACATTGTTAATGTGACGACCCGAGAATTTAGAAAATTATTTAAATCTTAAATTATTGAATAATGGTTAAATAATAAATCTAGACAGAAAATAAGTGTATGAATTTGACATTTCAGAAAAGAAATTTTTGGATTTAAAAATCTTTATGGTGAATTATTCAGGATTAAGTATATAAGTATATATGTTATATGTATATGGTTGTATATGAGTACAATATGTGGTTACAGGTCAAGGGTTGACCAGATAACTATATCAGTGTCCAACCCCTACGTATATATTTAGAACATCAACGTTCAGTTAGAAAACCCTAACGTCTGATAAGAAACCCTAGAAACCGGTTCTAGAAATCCTAATTTCAGTTCCAGAAATTTAAAACCTTAATTCGGATATTAAAATCCTAATTTGGGAATTTAAATGCTATGTATAAGGTTTATGTATTTTAATTACAAACCTGATTAGGGATAACCCTAATGATTAATTAGATTTTTAATAATTTAGAAACCCTAATTCTTAGATTATAAACCCTAATGCATGATCATGAAACCTAATTGCTAAATTAGTAATTTTAATTAGGAAATATTAAATCCTAATTAGCAAGCTTGAATAATGATTAGTAAATTTTAATATAATTAGAAAATCCTAATTATAATTTAGAAATATTAATTCTCTATTTTGAAAACCGAAATTTGGAAATCTTAAAAATAAAATTTTAAAAATTTTAGGGTTAAACCCTAAACCCTAAGGGTTAAACCTTAAACCATAAGGGTTAGGGCAAATGACAAGAATGCCTTTAAAATTAAATGTGAAATGTCTAAAATGCCCTTTTCTTAATGGTTCAGTAAAAGATATGTCAAATCTTAGTGACTCATCTTTTTGGATATCAACATGTGCCTTAAATATTTCAATATCTGATCTTTGGTGCCACCTTGCAACACTATATTCATTGAATCCAAAAATCAAAGATAAAAGTTAAGTAAAATACTTACTTTACTTTTCATTTTGTCCAAGACTTTTCTCTCTCTAGAATTCGAGATTTGAGAGTAAATATGAGTGTTAAGTTAGGGCTAGATCAACCTTTAACTTTCCAATATCAGATCAAAGATCAGAAGTTCAAGAATCAAAGCTTTAAAGGTATAAAAACCATTAATCTTAAAATTTTATGATCTGATGTTAGATGTTGTTAATAATTGGTTAGATATGTGTTTTAGGGTGTTAATAAGTGATCTGGGAGGTTGGATCATGGATCCATAACATCTAGATGCATGATTTTGAAATTTTTAGAAATCTGGAAAAGTTGGAAAAAAATGGCCTGACAGCTATATGTCAAAGGCCTTAGATATTTACCGGTTAATGTTTTGATGTGTTTTATGTTTTGAATCTATTCTATGACATGAGGACATTGATTTGAAACTAGAAGTAGGGTCAGATCAAGTCTAGATCTTCAGTTATACTCAGTCAAACCTCGTTGACTGATCACGAAAAACGTTTCTGGGAAACCTAGAATTTTCACAGAATTCCTGACAAGCTTTTGCAAGCCTCTGATCTTGCAGTCATTTGATCTTTTGGTCATGATGTTAGTTTGTTGTTGTAGAGGGGTATATTAACTACACATGTACACTATTAGATCACTTAGATCATAACTAGAATGAAATATAATCACGGTCAAAGTAAGTTGACCAAACTGCCTCATGAAGGTTTTCTGGAAAACCCAGATCTTCATCAGCCGAGTTCCTGACTGGTAGTTTGATCGGCCTAAATCTTTGTTTAATGTTGTTGTTAGACTGATATGAGGATATCAAATTGTTCACTGACATCTCCACTACGTATTTGAACCTTTATAACACATTAATTAAGCTTGTTCATCAACGATTCAAGGGCTCAAAGGTAGCACCTCGACTGTTCTTCAATTTCTGTAAAACCCAAAAATTGAAGACAGTGTCTGACATGATTTTATAAGGCCTTTATCTCATAGATATGTTGTTGTTTGGTCCTGAAATTAGTTTGTTCTAATAGTATTACTTCATTACTACAATTATAACACCATTAGCTGACCAGAATATAACAAGAACATGAATTTATTGTTGGTCAAAGTACCCACCCTGCAGACTGACATGGTGTTCTGGGCAGCTCAAGAATACGCTCAAGAATACCTACAGCGAAACTAGGGGTGGGCACCGGTAATTAACCGTCCCGAACCGATTACCGAATATACTAAAAATTGGGTACCGATACCGGTACCGGTTGGACCGGTATACCGAACCGGTTAGCCGGTCCGGTACTGGTTCGGTACCGATTTTAATCCCATATTGTGCCGGTTATTTTTTCATCCATTTCTTCTTTTATAAAAAGTTTCACAATTTTAGCGATGGTTCCATAAAAAATTTCTATAAATCATAAATTACATAAAGCACCAAGACAGGGTAGTGGGCAACAATCCAAATAGACATAATAAATTACATAAAGCATATCTGCCGATGGGCTGGGAACAATCCAAATAGATTGTGCTCAACAATTTATCAATCCATCCATCCAAAATCCAAAAAACCAAATAGAGTATAGACATACCACAAACCAATTAGTGATGCAAGAAAATTGCAATTTTGCAAGTCGGAAGAAGAAGAGACCCTATTGCAAGCTGACAGAAGAAACAAACAAATTGAAAGCAGGCAGAAAAAGAGACACAAACAAATTACCATAACCAAAGAGATTCTATTTATTATTGAACAAATTCAGAACCCTCAAATCACAAACACAAATTGTTTTGCTCAAAAGTCAAACCCATGAAGAAAAAATCAAAAATACACAGATCCATTACACTAATGAAGATATTAATGGAGGAGAAGAAGATGGAGAGTCATAAAAGCAAACCCCCTTCTACACGACTCTTTTTTGGTGCTTCTAAGGAATTTTTCGATCTGTCGATTGTCGATGACGACGATGAGCAGGCGAGCGCCGAGCAGTAGTGGAGATCTCAGATCTGGAGATGAGATGGAGACTGAGTTGGAGATGGAGAGAACGATGAGCAGACGAGAGAGTGAAAGACGGTAAACGTAAATATGAGATTTGAAAATTAAGAAGGAAATAAAAAGACTCTGAAGAGAAGACATAGAGTGAAAATAAGTAAGTAAATAAAATTAATAAAATATTAAGTAACCGGTTCGGTCCGGTTTATACCGATTAAAAGAACAATGTCCCGAAACCGGAACCGTTTAACCGGTATATACCGGTTTTTTCGATCGGAACCGAACCGCTTTAAATTTATACCAAACCGGCCGGTTCGGACCGGTCCGGTTCTCCCAAAAACCGAAAAAACCGGTTTATTTGCCCACCCCTAATAGCGACGGTTCTGTCGCTATTGGGCCATTTTTGTAATATTATTTTCCAAAAATTAATTATTTTAATAAATAATTAGAGAAAAATAGTTTTAAATTATTAAAAATACAAAATAAATTCCTAAAAATTATTTTAAAGTCTGAAAATTAGTTTTAAACTATTTTGGGTATATTTCATAAATATTTAATATTTTTGAAATATAAATGGTATTTAATTTATTTAATTATAATATTAAATAAATTATTTGAAAATAATTTTAATACATAAAAAATCGTGAAAATTTATATTATGGTATAAAAAAATATTATAAGTTATTTTTAGTGACTTTTAATATTTTGTGAGAAATTTTATTAATTAATCAACATTAATGATAGTTAATTTATTTACAAAATATATTAAATAAATTGTGAAAAAATAGAAATAATGTTTTATAAATCATATAAAAATGATTTAAGTGTTATAAAAATAGTTTAAGTTATAAGATATAACTTTTGATATTTTGTCATTAAAATATTAATATTTTAAAATTTATATCAATTATCGGATAATAGATTTAATTGTTTAAAAATCATATAAATATGATTTTAAGATATTAAAAATACTTTGATATATTATAATATTATGACATGAATTTCATTAATATTTGGTGTTAAATAAATATTAATGATAAAGGAATTATGTGGTATTTAATTATAATAAATACGAGTTTAATGATTGAAAAATCATAATAAATAGTAATAATTATCTGAAAATTATTACGAGCTTATGAAAAATATTTTGACTGATAATAGATTATCTATGTTAATTGTTAAGTGTTCAAGCATAGTTTAATTGAACTTAAACTCGAAATTTTCACCGACAAGCCCGTCGGGATGTTAGAATTATACCGAACTCGACTCATACTGTAATAGTTTGACTTGAGGTTAAGTTTTATGTGTTTTATAGACTGATAGGATTACGTGATACTGTGTTTAGGTTGTTTTAAATATTGTGATGATATTATTCTAATTTGTATATCGATATTATGTATATATTAGGTTCAGACAAAGCTTATTAAATTGCGTAACGGTAATCAACGGTTCAGGTAAGTTTTTCTTAACTCGACCTTGAGTATTAATATTCAAATATACTTGTGGTTAATCATTCTGATTGCCATGTCTAAGAAATATTAATTCGTACTCTGTGTATACTGCATGTATATATATATATATATATATATATATATATATATATATATATATATTCATGTTCAATGTTCGTTTAACTATGTAAAATTTGTTCATGCTAGTTCACAATTATATTGTATAACTGTAGCCAGCTTTTATTTAATTCTTTCTATCATGATATATCTTTAATTTATTGAACTTAAACTTGATGGGCAAACTTATTGCTCACCCTTGCTATATCATGATTTAACATTGCAGATTAGGACGAAAACATCGAATACAAGAAAGGATAACGCCAAGTTCAGCTTGGGATTTTATGTACAGCTTAATTATAATAGAATAGTATGATAATAATGTTATATGCTATATAGTTTATGAATTGTGTACAAGTTAAGGTTACTCGACATTGGGGAATAGCGTGTAAAATTTATTGTATAAACAATTTATGTTTATATCTTCCGCAATAGTTATAGAATGATTGTAATAGTGATAGAATGATTATACCGAATCCACGGTGATTTGGGACCCGGGTTCGGGGCTTTCACAGTTATCACAAAGACCCATTTCGTATGACTTACAAAAAATGGGGATAGAGTTAAAGATTCTGGAGACCCACGTGAAGATAGCGAATATACGATTAGAATAAACTTTAATCAATAAAGTTAAAGCCGCTCAAGCTACAGACTCAGAGCTAATGAATTTGAAGAAGAAGGTGCAAGAAGGCGTTATTCTAGAAGCAAGAATCGACGAAGAGATGAAATGTCAACCCTCGATTTTATTGGTATATTTGAAATCCTCGATCGGGTAGGAACTGAGGCCTATAATTTTTCCTTACTGCTAAGTATGTCGCGTGTTCATAACATTTTTCACGTATCGATATTACATAAATGTGTGGAAGACACGAACCACATTATTAAATTAGAACTAGACGAGATAGCAGAAGATTTAACGTATGAGGAGATACTTGTTAAAATATTGGATAAGAAGTAATATATTCGACGATCAAAGGTTATACCTCAAGAGTTAGAATTTAAACAAGGTATCCTCACCTCTTCGGCATACCAGGTATGTACGTAAATTTTGAGGGCAAAATTTCATAAGGAGAGGAGATTGTAAGACCCCGAATTGTATGAAATAAAAGTATTCAATTTTCTTATAATTATTATTTTATTTAGTAAACGGTTAAATTGATAAAAGGTTAAAGTTAAGGGTGATATATGAAAATTTTACGAAGTAAGCAAGTTGTCATAAAATATTCGTTTGGTCGGAGAATATTCTTTTTACCGGGGAATATCCGTGCGACGACATAATCATTGGTGGACCCCGCTACGAAATTACTATCAGAGTTAGAAAATGATAGAAATATTTTTTATGAAAATAACGGCGAAAGTTTTACCGTTTACTATTGAAATACCCGGTGGTAAAAGTACAGTAATACGCATGAATGCATAGTAGAAAACTGTATTGTGCAATATCTTTGATTATTAATGCTTACGTGAGAAGTCACTCAGTTTTATTCAATTATTACCGCAGTAATTGTTGCATAGTATCTCCCATATTATTGATTCAATTATTGTCATAGTATCATATGAACAATATTTTATATTATTAAATTAATAATTGAGACGACAAAGTTATTCATATTATTATTTGCATTATTGACGATGTCTAGAAAGTTCTGTCCAGGAAAAGAGTTTGGTCACCTAATTACACGCCAATAGGGAGAAATCCTTATCGAAAAGCCCCCTCTTTCTTGGGAATGAACTGGTTGTTAAATATTGTGAGTTATAATATTAATGATGAATAAGTTCTTGTTGATTACAGATGTTTGTTCACTTAGTTTTCTTTAATTCTTCCGTGACGCAATTACCCTCAAAGGAGGAATTTATGTGATTGGCTGGTTTTATTGACCAAACGGGCAATTAATCGGATAAATGAGCAATTAATTGCTATTGGTTCACATGCAAATTACTGTTGATTCACATGCATGTAACTATTGGTTCAAATGCATGAAACTATTAGTTCATTACTGACGGGCTATGCCGTCGCTAACGACCATATTGCCATCGGCAATGAGGTCATTGGCGACGGGGAATGCCGTCAGCCCTACCTTTTCCCCTCAGGTCATCGCCCCTGGTTCTTGTCGCCCACCATCGGGAACTACGTCATTGCCGACAAGGGTCATTGTCGACGGTATGCCGTCTGCAATACGTCATTAGCGACGGCTACAACGATAGACAGACCGTCGGTAATAACTATACTTAATTTTAATGATTCAGTCATTATCGATAGCCACGCCGTCGCCAATGAGTGTACACCCCGTCGCCAATGACATCTTTTTAATATAATTCTGGATTTATCGGTATATGTCATTACCGACGGCACCCCGTCGCTAATGCCCCCGTCGCCAATGACCCATTTTAAAAAAAATATTAAAATTGCAAAATTCCCCTATTCATTTACATATACATTGTACCTGTTATAAACTAAAGAAAAACAAATAATGACAATGTATGAATATCAATAAGAATCATATCTTTTACTATCAATAATCAATATAATTAGATACCAAACTCAAGTTTGTATAACTCCATAGCTAAATACATACATGAAAGTCAAAATATAAATATAAACTAACTACTGCCCAAGATCAGGAATCTCTGTCTCATCGCCTCCAGTCCCATCACCGGTCCCACCTCCGGTCCCATCGCCGGTCCCATCCTACATAGTTTCATCAGCATCAGCCCGGCGATCATCACCATCTCCTCCACGAGCATCGCATGTGCTGCAATCTCCACCCCCACGAGTCTCATCAACAAGACCCTACAAAATTAAAATATTAATAATGAATTCCAAAGTAGAGCATATTTAAATTATTTTAGTTTGTATACTACAAGTGTTGGCGAGTTTTGTAAACAGGGCGATAACTCGGTCTCTATATGTCAGAATTGAGTCCCGTAAGTTGTAACACATGTTTAATACCTACGCGGTGATATGTGTATGTTTGCATGGCGTTCGGACGGCCGATGCAGATTTTGGGCTCTTTTTTGGCTTTTTGCCCAAGTGTTGACGAGTTTTGCAAACTAGGCGATAACTCGGTCTCCGTATTTCAGAATCGAGTTACATAAGTTGTAACGCGTGTATAATACCTACGCAGTACTATGTGTGTATTTACATAGCGTTCGGACGGCCGATGCGGGTGTTGGGCTCTTTTTTGGTTTTTTGCCTAAGTATTAGCGAGTTTTGCAAATTGGGCAATAACTCACTCTCCGTATATCAGAATCGAGTCCCGTAAGTTACAACGCGTGTCTAATACCTACGTGGTGCTGTGTGTGTGTTTACATGGAGTTTGGAAGGCTGATGCGGGTTTTGGGCTCTTTTTTGGCTTCTTGCCTATGTATTGGTGAGTTTTACAAACTAGGCGATAACTCGGTCTCTGTATGTCAGAATCGAGTCCCATAAGTTGTAATGCGTGTCTAATACCTACGCAGTGCCATGCGTGTGTTTACGTGCCGTTTAGATGGCCGATGCTGGTTTTGGGCTCTTTTTCAGCTTTTTACCTAAGTGTTGGCGAGTTTTACAAACTAGGTGATAACTCGGTCTCCGTATGTCAAAATCGAGTCCCATAAGTTGTAATGCATAACTGATACCTATGCGATGCTATGTATGTATTTGCGTGGCGTTCGGACGGCCGATGCGGGTTTTTGGCTCTTTTTTGGCTTTTTGCCTAAGTGTTGGCGAGTTTTGCAAACTGGGCGATAACTCGGTCTTCGTATGTCGGAATCAAGTCCTGTAAGTTGTAATGCGTGTCTCATACCTACACAGTGTAATGTGTGTGTTTACGTGACGTTCGGACGGCCGATGCGAGTTTTGGGCTCTTTTTCGGCTTTTTGCCTAATTGTTGGCGAGTTTTGTAAACTGGGTGATAACTCGGTTTTCGTATGTCGAAATTGAGTCACATAAGTTGTAACGAGTATCTAATGCCTACGCGGTGCTATGTGTGTCTTTGCGTGGCGTTCGGACGGCTGATGCGGGTTTTGGGCTCTTTTTTGACTTATTACCTAAGTATTGACGAGTTTTGCAAATTGGGCGATAACTCAATCTTCGTATGTCAGAATTGAGTCCCGTAAATTGTAACGCATGTCTAATACCTGCGCAATGCTATATGTGTGTTTACGTGGCGTTCGGACAGCCGATGCGGGTTTTGGGCTCTTTTCGGCTTTTTATCTAAATGTTGGCGAGTTTTGCAAACTGGGCTATAACTCGGTCTCCTTTTGTTGGAATCGAGTCTCGTAAGTTGTAACGCATCTGACAACCCCAAAATAGGTCCATTCCATCCAACCTATTCTGAGTCGCCAAATACATTGTACAGAAAACAACTACAACTTTATTACGACAATTGTCGTGCAAAATACAACATCACATATGCTGTGAGTTTGGATACAAATATATACCAAATGTGACTCATGTTCCAACCGTGGACATCAGCTCACAATAACACCTTACATAAAGGTATAGTCAAAAACTGTTTTAGAAATTAGAATCTTTGGGAAGTGCTTAAGGAAACCTTCGTACATGGGAGGCCATGCATCTAGGTTATGATAGATATCATATGGCCAAAGAATTATTCTTGGTTGACCCAATAGACCCCAAAGAAAAACGAGAAGATTACTATCATATTCTTCCCAATGGTGAGTCTTCTCTTGACATATCATTATCTCTACTGTCTCTAATTGAGAATTATACTTCAAACAAACACCAAGATTATATAGGTAGCGTTCGTATATATACTCAGCAAGTGGATGAGCACATCCCTGTCTTATGATGACACGAGGTTATATGTCGTTAGACATCTTGTATGATAGTGGCAAACCACCCTTCCAACGTTGGGTACACATTACCCTATTGGATTCACCAAATAAAACTACTAAATGAACTTTTCTATACTGCTTCGGGAGAACATCCACACCTAGAGACCATCGTTCTATTTTCCCGTTACCCTCGCTCGACCCAGCTACACTCTTATTACCTGAAAGGAATTGTGAAGCAAAACAGTAAATAATATCACGACTTAAGATAAATAAATTATCAATAGTCTTCATCAGTAATAAATCAGAGATTTAGAACATATGGTAAATGATAAAAATTTCAACCATAGTTGCAGCGGAACGAGCAATCCATTAGAAGAGTCAGATATACCATAAAGTCTATTATCTTCTCCTTGTTAAAAATCCATCAATAATGTTTTATCCTTGTAACATCACTCAACAGTTCCTTTCCATAATCATATGAATAATTCATAATCATAATTGTTGTTCTACATTCCTCTTCTCATCTAGGACGAAGATAATTTTCATCACCTATTTTTACTTGAAACATCAAAGATCATGGTTACACCAAATCACATTTCCGATTCATAATCAAACTAATAACTTCATCTTTGCACTACGACCAAAGATATTCGTTTGTATCACCAGTTGGTCATGTTTATCTCAACATTTGTGCATCTTTGCACTACTGGCCAAAGATATTCAACAACATGTCATCTTTGCACTACGGGTCAAAGATATTCATCAACAATTCATCTTTGCACTACAGGCCAAAGATATTCATCAATATTTCATCTTTGCACTACAGGACAAAGATATTCCTCAACAGTTCATATTTGTACTACGACCAAATATATTCATCAACAGTTCATATTTGTACTACAGCCAAATATATTCATCAACAGTTCATATTTGCACTACAGACCAAATATATTAATATCTCAAATAAATATATAATCATTTATATAAACAATAATTATAACCATGTTGATCATTTCACCTTTGCACTTAAGCTGAAGATATTCAATTATAAATTCAATGGTCATGATCATACTAGTCAATAATTTAACTTTGTACTACTGGCCAAAGAGAACCCAAAGTCATGATCATACCAATAATCTACCCATCTTTACACTCAAGTGAAAGAGAATTTCAACATCAGTGTTATAAAAATATTATATATGATAATAAAAATAATATGATCAACATATAAATTTAATCTCAAGAGTAATATTCATAAATCAACTACAATTTGGTTAGAAAAAGAAACCAATTTTATCGTGAATAGTAACTCGTGAATAGTAACTCATGAATAGTAACTCGTGAATAGTAACTCATGAATAGTAACCCCGACACAAAAAGGTAGAAATTCCACAATAAAATACATACCAATATTTTGGTATAATGATATTTAAAGAATAATATTTCTTAAGCTTATAAATAATTTATTTTAATTGTTTACACTTTACTAAATAATGCATTTAATCATTCTAAAATGCCAAACTCATAAGATTTCATCACCAATAACCAAACCCTCATCAAAAATCTGCATATACCTCATATAGGATTTTCAAGTCATAAAATCTTATTTTCCAATTTTCTTACTTCACAAAACATATTTAATTCATTTACTCATAACTAGACTATTTTAATGAAAAATACCAAATCAGTTCCAAAAATATTTCTTTTCTAGGATTTTGCAGAATATAGTCCCATATTGAACATATATTTTTCTCAAAATTTTTAAAACTCATTTACTATTTTTCATATGTCTAAAACCGCCGAATATTTAGACATTTATCATAAATTGTACTTTTATCCAAAAATTCTGAAATTCACAGAGTACACTGATATTATATAGATATACTTTCAATAAAAATTTCATCAATTTTGGAGTTAACCACAAGGAATTATAAGCGGTTACTTTTAAAATAGTCTTTTCTCATAAAATTCATAACTCTCAATCTATACATCCAAAAATCACCATTTTTGGACACAATCAATAAAACTCATCAAAATATCATTTCAAATTTTTCCAGAATTTTCTGAAGGTCAGAAGAATTACGAACTGAAAAAAAATATAATAACCCTTAAAATCTCTTACTATCCTTTACCTCAAAAGTGCAGTATTTCTGACTGGAATGCAAAGTCGAAGGAAACTTGCACTGAATAGCAACTCTCAAAGTATCTAAATACTCACAAAATATGCTTCATAATATAGAGAGAGAAAGAGAGAAAGCTTATGTTTCTGGTGTGATTTTCAATTCTAACTTAGCCCTCTATTTATAGGAAAATGTTAGCACGCCGAAGAAGACTTAACCTGCAACCTGATGGCTTTTCCTGCTACTATTCCCACCGACCACATTTGAATAAAAATTTCAGCACATTTCTTCACCAACCAAGAGTGGGGCCCAACAATTCTAAAATTTTCCACCAAAATGATTAACTCCGAAAATTAAACAATTTCTGGACCATTCATCTCGTAAAATTCATAACAAATCATACGTTCATTTTTAACGGTTCAAAATTTGTGGACATATACTCAACTTATATATGTATAACATATCCAAATATTACCACGATCCAACGGTCAGATTAAAAACTATAATCCTCGCAAAATATCCCAAAAACCCTAATTTGATTTTTAATACATCTGTTCCGACAAAAATACAGATAAAACATCTCAACATTAACTCCTTCATTTTTAACCACAAAAATATATCCCTCATTTATATCCACATAAAATAAATATTTCCTTATCATATGAATCAATAATTAATTATTCACAGATAATATTACAGAATCACATTTATGACAACCAGACCGTTTCCCAGGAAAGAGGGGGCTTTCCGATAAGGATTTCTCCTTACTGGCGCGCAATTAGATGACCAAACCTCTCCTTAGACAGAATTTTTTAGACATTGCCAATAATGCTATCTAATAATACTATTCAAATAATATGAATTATTGATCTGATAATGGGAAATACTATGCAGTGATAATTATTGAAACAACAATAATATAAAATTTCAACGTAGCAATTATTGAATCAATAAAATAAAATATTAAATAGTAATTACTGTAACAATTATTGAGTAGTGCCTTCTTACGTCAGAATCAATAATTTTAGAAATACTATGCAATACCGTGTGCTACTGTGCAATAACGCGTATTACTGTATTTTAACCACCGGGTATTCCAACAGTGTTAACGGTAACAACTACGCCGTTATTTGTAAAAACTCAAATTTGTCATTTTCTTCGCCCGACAATTATTCGTTATGGGGCCCACAAATAACTGCGCCGCCGTACGAATATTCTCCGACAGAAAGAATATTCCACGACCAAACGAATATTCTCCGACAACAATGATTATTTTATAACCACTTGCTTATTTTGAAAAAAAAAATCACATTTCACCCATAACTTTAAACTTTTATCAATTTAACCATTTACTGAATAGTAATTATAAGAAAAATTGAATACTTTTATTTCATAAAATTCGGGGTCTTACAATCTCCCCTCCTTCTGAAATTTCATCCCCGAAATTTACGTACCTGGTATTTCGAAGAGTTGAGAATACCTTGCTTCCATTTCAGATTCTATCTCTCAGATCATCATGATTTCTCCATTGCTCATCTCTCATGATAACTTCATTTGGGTTCCTCATTTGTTGGGATGTCATGACAACCGCCATCCCTCGAACTACTCGGCTTTGACTTGTCTGGAGCAGCATTTGGCGTCATCATTACCGTTGGAATATACCTTTCTATAGGACATATTCCTCCCTCAACTGCCTCTTCGTACTCCTCATTCATGATCTGAATCATCAATCTTCGATCCATATCGGATTCAGGTTGACCGCTATGTACAGGGTAATTCAAAACTCGATGTTGGGTTCTCCCAATTGCTTTCCAAAAAGAGAAATTCATATCATCTATTTTAGCCTTCTTAGATCGAACATCTCTTTCCACAATATCCACGTGTCGTGCGGCTTTTGCCCATGCATCACTTATTCTCACTCGTTCAGTTTTTTCTTCTTTCAGCTCATATTCCATTTTTATCATCTTATACTCTGCCAAAGAATGCTTCTGTTCAAGCATCACATATCAGGTAACACAAGCTTGAATTGTTGCATCCTTTTGTTCCACGACCGCCTGTCGTTCTTCTGCCTGCTCTTCTAACTCATGAATACGATTTTGAAATTCTACATTTTGATCATATAATACATCTAATAAACTCTCCTCTGGTACTTCTTCTTCCTCTTCTTCCTCAGTCTCAGCTGTTACCTCTGCTACTATCTCGGGTGCAACTATCAATTCTTCACTCACCACATGGATATCTCTAATTCCTTCTTTGTCTGACATCGCATTATCACGGTTAGTGATCAGAGGTATCCCCACAGTCTCATTCACTCCATTGTTAGCATTCTCAGCTGCCATTCTCAAATACTGCCATAAAACAAGGGTTAATTAAACAAATTAACATATCACATAATATCCCAATATTATGACTGACCAACAAATAAGCTTAGGTAGGACACACTAGCGAATGATTTACTCATCTCTCCCCTCCTAGTTGTATTTCCCGATCTCCGCCAGAGATTATATCCCTAAGCTCTGATACCAAATGTGACAACCCCAAAATAGGTCCATTCCATCCAACCTATTTTGAGTCGCCAAATACATTGTACAGAAAACAATTACAACTTTATTACAACAATTGTCGTGCAAAATACAACAACACATATGTTGTGAGTTTGGATACAAATATATACCAAATGTGACTCATGTTCCAACCGTGGACATCACCTCACAATGACACCTTACATAAAGGTATAGTCAAAAACTGTTTTAGAAATTAGAATCTTTGGAAAGTGCTCAAGAAAACCTTCGTACATGGGAGGCCATGCATCTTGGTTATGATAGATATCATATGGCCACAAAATTATTCTTGGTTGACCTAATAGACCCCAAAGAAAAACGAGAAGATTACTATCATATTCTTCCCAATGGTGAGTCTTCTCTTGACATATCATTATCTCTACTGTCTCTAATTGAGAATTATACTTCAAACAAACACCAAGATTGTATAGGTAGTGCTCGTATATATACTCAGCAAGTGGATGAGCACATCCCTGTCTGATGATGACACGAGGTTGTATGTCGTTAGACATCTTGTATGATAGTGGCAAACCACCCTTCCAACGTTGGGTACACCTTACCATGTTGGATTCACCAAATAAAACTACTAAATGAACTTTTCAATACTGCTTCGGGAAAACATCCACAGCTAGAAACCACCGTTCTATTTCCCCGTTACCCTCGCTCGGCCCAGCTACACTCTTATTACCTGAAAGGAATTGTGAAGCAAAAGGGTGAGCACAACTAGCTCAGTAAATAATATCATAACTAAAGATAAATAAATTATTAATAGTCTTCATCAGTAATAAATCAGAGATTTAGAACATATGGTAAATGATAAAAATTTCAACCATAGTTGCAGCGGAACGAGCAATCCATTAGAAGAGTCAGATAGACCATAAAGTCTATTATCTTCTCCATGTTAAAAATCCATCAATAATATTTTATCCTTGTAACATCACTCAACAGTTCCTTTCCATAATCATATGAATAACTCATAATCATAATTGTAGTTCTAAATTCCTCTTCTCATCCAGGACGAAGATAATTTTTATCACCTATCTTTACCTGAAACATCAAAGATCATGGTTACACCAAATCACATTTCCTGTTCATAATCATACTAATAACTTCATCTTTGCACTACGGCCAAAGATATTCATTTGTATCACCAGTTGGTCGTGTTTATCTCAATATCTGTGCATCTTTGCACTACTGGCCAAAGATATTCAATAACATGTCATCTTTGCACTATGGGCCAAAGATATTCAGCAACAATTCATCTTTGCACTACAGGCCAAAGATATTCATCAATATTTCTTCTTTGCACTACAGGCCAAAGATATTCCTCAATAGTTCATATTTGCACTACGGCCAATATATTCATCAACAGTTCATATTTGCACTACAGCCAAATATATTCATCAACAATTCATATCTGCACTGCAGGACAAATATATTAATATCTCAAAGAAATATATAATCATTTATATAAATAATAATTATAACCATGTTGATCATTTTACCTTTGCACTTAAGCTGAAGATATTCAATTATAAATTCAATGGTCATGATCATACTAGTCAATAATTCAACTTTGCACTACTGACCAAAGAGAACCCAAAGTTATGATCATACCAATAATCTACCCATCTTTACACTCAAGTGAAAGAGAATTTCAACATCAGGGTTATAAAAATGTTATATATGATAATAAAAACAATATGATCAACATATAAATTTAATCTCAAGAGTAATATTCATAAATCAACTATAATTTGGTTAGAAAAAGAAACCAATTTTATCGTGAATAGTAACTCGTGAATAGTAACTCATGAATAGTAACTCGTGAATAGTAACTCATGAATAGTAACCCCGACACAAAAAGGTAGAAATTCTACAATAAAATACATACCAATATTTCGGTATAATGATATTGAAAGAATAATATTTCTTAAGCTTATAAACAATTTATTTTAATTGTTTACACTTTACTAAATAATGCATTTAATCATTCTAAAATGCCAAACTCATAAGATTTCATCACCAATAACCAAACCCTCATCAAAAATCTGCATATACCTCATATAGGATTCTCAAGTCATAAAATCTTATTTTCCAATTTTCTTACTTCACAAAACATATTTAATTCATTTACTCATAACTAGACTATTTTCATGAAAAATACCAAATCAGTTCCAAAAATATTTCTTTTCTGGGATTTTGCAGAATATAGTCCCATATTGAACATATATTTTTCTCAGAATTTTTAAAACTCATTTACTATTTTTCATATGCCCAAAATCGCCGAATATTTAGACATTTATCATAAATTGTACTTTTATCCAAAATTTCTGAAATTCACAGAGTACACTGATATTATATAGATATACTTCCAATAAAAATTTCATCAATTTTGAAGTTAACCACAAGGAATTATAAGCGGTTACTTTTAAATTAGTCTTTTCTCATAAAATTCATAACTCTCAATCTATACATCCAAAAATCACCATTTTTGGACACAATCAATAAAACTCATCAAAATATCATTTCAAATTTTTCTAGAATTTTCTGAAGGTCAGTTGAATTACGAACTGAAAAAAATATAATAACTCTTAAAATCTCTTACTATCCCTTACCTCAAAAGTGCAGTATTTCTGACTGGAATGCAAAGCCGAAGGAAACTTGCACTGAATAGCAACTCTCAAAGTATCTAAATACTCACAAAATATGCTTCAAACTATAGAGAGAGAAAGAGAGAAAGCTTATGTTTCTAGTGTGATTTTCAATTCTAACTTAGCCCTCTATTTATAGGAAAATGTTAGCACGCTGAAGAAGACTTAACCTGCAACCTGATGGCTTTACCTGCTACTATTCCCACCCACCACATTTAAATAAAAATTTCAGCACATTTCTTCACCAACCAAGAGTGGGGCCCACCAATTCTAGAATTTTCCACTAAAATGATTAACTCCGAAAATTAAACAATTTCTGAACCAGTCATCTCGTAAAATTCATAACAAATCATACGTTAATTTTTAACGGTTCAAAATTTGTGGACATATACTCAACTTATATATGTATAACATATCCAAATATTACCACGATCCAACGGTCGGATTAAAAATTATAATCCTCGCAAAATATCTCAAAAATCCTAATTTGATTTTTAATACATCTGTTCCGACAAAAATACAGATAAAACACCTCAACATTAACTCCTTCATTTTTAACCACAAAAATATATCCCTCATTTATATCCACATAAAATAAATATTTCCTTATCATATGAATCAATAATTAATTATTCACAGATAATATTACAGAATCACATTTATGACAAACAGACCGTTCCAAGGAAAGAGGGGGCTTTCTGATAAGGATTTTTCCTTACTGGCGCGCAATTAGATGACCAAACCTCTCCTTAGACATAACTTTCTAGACATTGCCAATAATTCTATCTAATAATATTATTCAAATAATATGAATTATTGATCTGATAATGGAAAATACTGTGCAGTGATAATTATTGAAACAACAATAATATAAAATTTCAACGTAGCAATTATTGAATCAATTAAATAAAATATTAAATAGTAATTACTTTAACAATTATTGAGTAGTGCCTTCTTACGTAAAAATCAATAATTTCAAAAATACTATGCAATACCGTGTGCTACTGTGCAATAACACGTATTACTGTATTTTAACCACCGGGTATTCTAACAGTGTTAACGGTAACAACTACGCCGTTATTTGTAAAAACTCAAATTTATCGTTTTCTTCACCCGACAGTTATTCGTTATGGGGCCCACAAATAACTGCGCCTTCGTACGAATATTCTCCGACAGAAAGAATATTCCACGACCAAACGAATATTCCCCGACAACAATGATTATTTTATAACCACTTGCTTATTTTGAAAAAAAAAATCACATTTCACCCATAACTTTAAACTTTTATCAATTTAACCATTTACTGAATAGTAATTATATGAAAAATTGAATACTTTTATTTCATAAAATTCGGGGTCTTACAACGCATGTCTAATACATATGCGGTGCTATGTGTGTGTGTTTACATGGAGTTCGGACGGCCGATGCAGGTTTTGGGCTCTTTTACGGCTTTTTGCCAAAGTGTTGGTTAGTTTTACAAACTGGGCGATAACTCGGTCTCTGTATGTCGGAATCGAGTCCCATAAGTTGTAACGCGTGTCTATTCCCTATGCGGTGCTATGTGTACGTTTGTGTGCTGTTCGGACGGCCGATGTTGGTTTTGGGCTCTTTTTTGGCTTTTTACCTAAGTGTTGGCGAGTTTTGCAAACTAGGCGATAACTCGGTCTCCGTATGTCGAAATCGAGTCCCGTAAGTTGTAATGTGTGTCTAATACCTATGCAGTGCTAGGTGTATGTTTGCGTAGCGTTCGGATGGTCGATGCGAGTTTTGGGCTCTTTTTCGGCTTTTTGTCTAAGCGTTAGCGAGTTTTGCAAACTGGGCGATAACTCGATCTCCGTATGTTGGAATCGAGTCATGTAAGTTGTAACGTATTTCTAATACCTATGCAGTGCTATGTGTGTGTTTGCATGGCGTTCGAACTGCCGATGCGAGATTTGCGCTCTTTTTCGGCTTTTTGCCTAATTATTGGCGAGTTTTAGAAACATGGTGATAACTCGGTCTCCGTATGTCGGAATCGAGTCACATAAGTTGTAACGAGTGTCTAATACCTACGCGGTGCTATGTGTGTCTTTGCGTGGAGTTCAGACGACCGATACGGGTTTTGGGCTCTTTTTCGACTTTTTGCCTAAGTGTTGGCGAGTTTTGCAAACTGGGCGATAACTCGGTCTCCGTATGTCAGAATCAAGTCACGTAAGTTGTAACGTGTGTTTGATACCTACGCGGTGCTATATTTGTGTTTGCGTGGCGTTCGGACTGCCGATGCGGGTTTTGGGCTCTTTTTCGGCTTTTTACCTAAGTGTTGGCGAGTTTTGCAAACTGGGCGATAACTCGGTCTCCTTATATCGGAATAGAGTCTCGTAAGATGTAACGCACGTCTAATACCTATGCAGTGCTATATGTGTATTTACGTTGTGTTCGGACGGCTGATGCGGTGCTATGGAAATTTGGGTTTTATCTTAAGTTTATCTAAGCAATTCAATTACAAATTACATAAATTAAAAAAGGAAATACATAATTTAATTATTTTTACCTGTCGAATATGTGGTGGGAAGATGTTAGCCAAGAAAACTGCACACACGCGGATGGCCTCCTCCCGTACTAAACCAATGTGGTCGTCAACGATAGCTGTAGGATTGATAGAGCCGTGGACAACCTCTTAAGCCAGCTGATAGATCCGCTCGCGTGATGGTGTGCCTGACTGCACAACACCGCTCGCCATGCACCCCTCTATGATCCGCCGGAAGAAGTCGTCGGATAATGAAGGGCCAGCGCCCGATCCACTCGCACCACTACCTTTAGTGGGTGGGCGTCGCCGAGATCTCGCAACAGGGACTAGGGTGTAAGCTGGGACATGAGGAATGCCCACAACTCTACCCTTCTTCGGTCCCCCTGTAGCCTGCAGCCAGTCCTTTATCTCCTCGTCCGCACGCGTAGACTCGTCTACTGGAGTGTCACCTCTCTGGCTGCTCTGGGCCACTGCAAGATCCTCGAACCGTCGCTGAAAAAAAACACATTAGTAGATGATACACAAAGTATAAAATGAAATAATACAAAAGAATATCCAAATTTTAAATACATACTAAATAAGAGAATTAAATAACTTATAGCAATGTGTTTTGCCTTATGTGTGATATAACCACTGTCACCTTTCTTTTGGTGGGCATGCCACCAAAACTTTAAGTGGGAGGGTACATGCTTTAAACTCACCTCAAGTATCTCCCGGTACAGGTCGTACGACTGAGACCCAGCGCAGTGTGGGGGACGACTCTGCTGTCGGGCAGCTGAACGCTGTGCCGACATCTTCTTGAAGGCCTCGCCATCCCAAATGCTACACATCTGGTCCCACACCGTAACAATATGAAATTTGGTCGGACATCCTTAAATGTTTGTCCATCAGCCATCTTCGTCTGGACCTTCTTCTTCAAGTCGTAAACCCACTTATGACAATTCATCTCTAGGTATCTGTGCAGAACAGTCATGCCATGGGCTTCCTGCCCGTCCTCAAAACAATAATATCTCTGCACATTACACATTAAGAAGCTTAGTAGACAACAAAAATCAAAGAGATAACAGTATATTCAAATTGAATATAAAACTAGCATATGAATGATTGACATCCTACCCAAAACTCAACAATAATCAACTGACGTGTGCGGTCATCCACATCCGACCACCTCATCCACGGGCTTGAGAATCGGTTGCGGACGATCCCAAGCAACGTGTTCCTTGGCGTGGCATCAAGGATACTGCAACTGAAATTAATACATTGGAAATTACAAATAATATATAAGAACTAAATACTTATATTATAGTAATACTATATAGGATTATGAAATTACCTATGAGTCCCAACACGACAGATAAGCGGCGCCTTGGGGGGATTCCCTAGAAAGCCACGTCCTAGTCCCCGCGGAGGCCTACGTCGATCACCTATGTAGTGAAATACATCAATATTTATATAAATGAATATAATGTCAATACAATATAAAATAAAAAATAATAAGATGTATCCCAATAAAATATGTAATTATACCAGACGATCTGGCCTAATCATCACACGTAGAATTGCCATGGCCCACACGACTTGCACGCCCACCACGATCGCCGTATGGTGTGCGCGCCATATGTATGTATACTGTCAAATCATAAAAAAATACTATATTGATATAACTAAAAGAATGCGACATACAGTAAAAGAGGGATAACATAGAGGATAACATACATATACAGATAAAAGAGGATAACATATACTGTCAAATCATATGTATGTATACATACATAAATACTGTATTTGTGAATAGTAACAAAGAGGATAACATACAGATACAATTAAAAGAATGCAACATAAATAGTAACCTATAAGGATACAACATAAATAGTAACCTAAAATAACTAACACCTTATTTAGTAGATTAATATAAGTTGAAGGTAATGATTGCACTACTACAAACTATTACATTTGAATACAACTAAAAGGACACAAAGAGTATATACTCCTAATCATTTATATCGTCAAAGCCATCAATATCAGAATCGTCATCTTCGAGTAGTAGATCTTCACTATCATTGTCATCACCATCTTCGTCGTCCTCAATGATTTCTTCAATTATATCTGCCTCCTCAACAACATCGTCTTCTTTTCGACAGTGACAACATCATCCTTTTCTTCACTAGACTCACTAATAATTATCACATCAACAGGTGTTACAATAGTAGACTCGACTTGTAAAGGTTCATCGTCTGGACGAGGAGTTGCGCCTTGAAAACTACGTGCTTTGGTGGTTATAACAGTATGCCATGGGCTTGCAGGAGTATTAACACTCCGCGCGTAGTACACATGTGTTGCTTGACTTGCTAAAATAAAAGGCTCGTCCATACCACTCATCAGTCTTAGTTTTGACTTAACGTTAATAGTCACCCATCCTAATTTTTTTATCAACTTTAACTCCATTATCAACATCAACCCAATGACAATTGAAGCAAACTAATTCTTTATGACCCCAATATTTGAGAACGACAACTTCTAGCAATTGTCCATACCAGTCATCCCAAATGTTATCGTAGCAACTACCTTTCACCATAACACCAGAATCAGCAGAAGTGGCTTCCCCAATATCGCAACACTTAAATAGGTAACCGTTGACAATGCGGCATGTATAAGTATCTACAGATCTTTCAGGGCCGTCGGCTATAAGCTTTAGCCGATTGCCAGCTAAGTCATATGTGAGGACCTAATGTACATTAACACAACATATTCTAAAGTTAATTACGCCACAGGAATAAATCTATGATGGTATATTCATTGAACTTGTAAAGGTTAGACTTACATGATCTTTAAACCATTGCACAAATTGTCCATTTCTCAAATCTTGCAAATCCCCGTCCGATATACTCGAATGTGCTTTACGTACTTCAGCATCATATTGACTGCATCACAGTCATATACTTAATGTATTTGTAAAGGAACTTAACACAGTTACACCAGACATATAAAGTTATGACTACTTAGTTAATGTATGGCGCTACTTCATTCATGTTGACAAGTGCATACAATGTGGCAGCTACATACTCACTATCGGTTAAGAATCGCCATTTTTTACTGTCGAATGGGCGTACATGATGACTAAAGGCCGTTAATTCTCCATTTTCCTCGTGTGCAACAGCCTGATTCGGATATAAACGATTGTGCTTCGTCTGAACATTCGGCTCAAAGTACAACGAGCAAAAATTAACAAGTTCCTCCATAACATAACTTTTAGCAATTGACCCCTCTACACGGGTTCTATTCTTCACCTTTTGCTTTAGACATCGCATATACCTATGTGATATATAGATTAGCAAAAAAGAATGAACATTTTACCGTATTAAAAACATTAATGTCATTACCTCCCGAATGGATACATCCATCTATATTGTACGGGACTGCCAAACTTAGCTTCATATGGCATGTGAATAGGCAAATGCTCCATTAAATCAAAAAACAATGGAGGGAAGATCATTTCTAACTTGTACATTATTTCCACTATCTGCATCTCCATTTTATCTATGTCTTTGACCTGAAGCTCCGTCAAGCATAGATCTATGAAGAAATTAGAAAGCTCTGTCAGTGCTTCAACTACACGTTTCGATAACAAGTCGATAAATGCCACAGGGATCAACTTCTGCATGAATACGTGACAATAATGAATTTTGAGACCCCGAAACTTCTGCTCTTCGACTTTACAACACCTTGCTATATTTGAAGAATATCCATCTGGGAGCTTCAGTCCACTAATCCAATTACATATCAATATCAACTCTTCCCTGGTCAATGTATATTCAGCTTTAGGCGTTACCGTCTTACTACCCCCCTGATACAGCCACAAATCTTCCCTAATGATCATTTCTACCAAATCAAGCCTTGACTTGTTGTTGTCCTTTGTTCTAGCAGTGGCATCTAGGACTGCATAAAAAATGTTATCAAATACGTTCTTCTCAGTATGCATCGGATCTAAACAATGACGGATGCAGAGTGTAGCCCAATAAGATAGGTCAAGGAACATGGATCTGTGTGTCCAGTTATGAACCTTGTCGTAACCATAAGCTCGCTCTAATTTGTGATTCTTCCCTGGAGGTGAAGACTTCAAATGACTAATCCAACTCAACACTGCTGACCCAGAAAGACGGCCAGGTACTTGACGTCTGGATGTTGCAAAGAAACTCATTTTCCCCCTATGTTTGAGCCGCATAGCTTTAACTGACCCCATGCACACGGGACATGATAAGCCCCCGTGAGTCGACCATCCACTAATCATTCCTAACGCCGGGAAGTCATTTATTGTCCACAGTAAAGCTGCCCTCATGTCAAAGTTCTGCTTAAGAGATACATCATAAGTTTGAACCCCTTTTTCCCACAACATCTTCAACTCATATACTAACGGCCTGAGGTATACATTGATGTCTTTACTCAGACTCTTATCACCCAGAATCAGTAAAGGCATGAACATGTAGGGATCTTTCATGCACATCAAAGACAGGAGGTTATACACCACAATAATCACCGGCCAAGTTGAGTAGGGCTTTGTGTAAGGACCGTTAAACGGATTAAACCCATCCGTAGCAAGTCCAAGCCTAACATTGCGAACCTCTTCAACAAACGAGGGGTGCTTGTTATCAAAATTTTTCCACTCAAGCCCATCTGTCGGGTGCGTTAGTTGACCTTCGACTATGTCCCGTGTAGAGTGCCACCTCATATCCTCGGTGGTATGTGTTGACATGAACAACTACTGAAGCCTTGGGACAATGGGAAAGTAACGTAAGATATTTGTCGGCACGTCTTTTCCCTTTTTCTTGTGCTGTTCACGGTATCTACTTGTACCACAAATATCACATGACCTCTTATCTTTATTGACATCACCGTAATACAACATACAATCATTCTCACAAGCATCAATCTCCTCATACCCTAGATTGAGCCTTTTGACCATTTTCTTCACATCATAGTACGACTTTGGTAACTTATTGCATGTAGATAAGCACTCCTTCACAATGCTTAACAGTTCATTAAAACCTCTCTCGCTACAGTCATGCTAGTTCTTGAAGTGTAAAAACTTAGTCACGACAGATAAGACGGTGTGCTTTTCGTGCCCGTCATACAGTGGCATCGCTGCTTCATGCAATAACTCATAGAAACCCTTAGCCCCGTCATTCGACTCTTGCTCGAGGCTATTGCCATCGCTGTCTGTATTCCACTGGATGTATGAACCAGCAGCTTCGACTATCATGTTAGTATAGTCAAAGGTTTTGTCACCTCTAGATTCCGGTTCTGATTCATGTTCATCCAACCAGGTTTCCCCATGATAGATCCATGTCGTATAACCCTGCTTGAACCCATACGCAAATAAGTCACACATGGCATAACTCCTTTCCTTCCACATTTCATTCACACACCTCTTACAAGGACATCTAATCTCATTGCCACTGACTTGCTTAAACGCGAAATTGAGAAACTGTTCAACCCCACTACGGTACTTAGAGCTGAGCCCACTCTTATCAGTGGCTACCCTACGTTCCATCCAACTTCGATCAACAGACATCTTGGACAACTGTTTGTTATATATATGGAAAGTTAGACAAACACAATCAAGTCTCCAAGTTAATGTATATGCAAGCTTATGAGTTTCCAAACTTCATCTCCCACTCTAACGGGTCAGACTTTTATCCCATTCCCGGATGTGTCGCCTCACTAATGCCAACAACTTGAACACGTCTTTAATTTTTTCAAAAATTTAAGCAGCACCTCCACATGGTCTTCAAGTAAACAAAATAGACTAACACACCGTAGTCTAAATATGCACCCGAAGAACGTCAAGAGATATATACTGACCACAAATTCAAAAAATATAAAGACGTGCTCAAATCGTTAACACCGACCTAAGTGAGATCGAAACATACAAGAACAGTCCCAAAACGAGGACTATTTGAGATTCACTCGTACTAAGTGAATCTCAAACGGGTTTCTAAGCTTCCTAAACTATATGAAAATATAAAAGCTCATCAACACATAAAAACTATTTTTGATTTCCTTTGACATAAAAGCTCATCAACACATAAAATGACCATGTCTAACATTAAAATATCATATAACATATATAAGCATGAGCAAAACAAACAACCAGGTTAAAAAGAGGCGAAACCACATTTACATTGTGCACTGTCTATGTTAAAATGTTGACCACTTAAACAAAAGGATTTTAATAAATGTACAGAATCACTTCGGACTAATATGGCCCTCCAATCACATCCAACAACAAAAGAGGCACAAATGGTTTGATATATGTAAAGCAACCTATACAATATGGCTTTGATTGCCAGTAGAAAGCAGAAGCTCAAGATAATCAGATTATTAGAAAGATAAAAAGGCATGAAGGGGAAGATAGATTAAAAACAAACATGGTTATGAGAGAATCAAACACAACTGAAACAAACGAATCTATAACATTTATACTTCAACATAAGTGGAGACAGAGAAAATTGAGAGGTTCAAAATACCTTTCCAAACCAATATATGAAAAGTTCAAACTATAAAATGTTAAGCTAACTAAGTGCAGATGTTCGTGATCATACAAGATTTCAACACTTAATCTAATAAGTCGGTGTCAAAGTACATAACGAGACATCAATATCAAACATCTGTGTCAAAGACAAATAGTAGGACGCACAGATGTATTGGAACCAATAGTTTCATAAGAGAATTAACATAACATAATTATCTATATAAGCTAAAAAGAGATTCAATCAATCAGACTATAACAGGAATGCTTAATAGCCACATATTTCCCTAAATTTCATTTATCCAAAATACAACCAAGCAACATACTACAAAGAATTTGTTTGGTGTCAGTCAAACATGAAACAAAATATTTAACTTGTCCTTTAACACATTACATGGATACATCCACTTCTTAAAATTTGCTAACATTCATATATGTATTACTTTGAAATTTGGACTCTCATCCTGCACCAATGCTACAAATGTCACTATTCGTGTCAAAGAACTAATAATGTAACATATCAATAGGAAACAAATATCATCTTTAAAAGCCAAAACAAAAGCCAAATATCGGCATGTAACCGAAAAAGATGGGATTCGGTCAACAAACAAAGGAGAATAAACAATGTACAGATTTATAGGCCACTTGAATCATTTGAATTGAAGAAAAGATCCAAAATAGACAACATCCAAATAAACTCAAACACCAACTTCTGGGTTTTCACTTAACATCCACTGAAGGGCAAAATGACCAATGATTTTTTTTTAAAAAAAGATGAATGTATATATTATCACAAATATTGAAAACCAATATTACAAAATGATTCACTTCTGAATCAAATTTTTGACAAGCTTGAAAGATATAAAATCAGACAAGATAAGAAAAGTACAACAAATCAAACTAATCTGGATAATAGCATAGCTCAGGATGGTTTATATAAACACTATGGTCTTAAATGGAATTGAAAAATTCACCAAAATGAAGTGTAGAACAACTGTAAAATCAAATGGGGGCAAAATGGGGATGAAATGATGAACGAATTTTAGCAAACTGGGCGGTACAGGCGGCGAACTGGGCGGCGAACTAGGCGGCTGATAATTTAGGTGAAAATGATGAGTGAGGAACCATATTCAATTGGACAAATCGACCGAGCTAGCGGAGAATCAGAAGCTCTGATATGTTAGCTTAGAATCAATTGGGGCGAAATGGCCAAATCGCAAGGGAAACAGAAAATAAGAGAGGGAATGAAAATATACTCGTTGTCGTCGAACCAGGGTTTAAAATAAAAGACTTTTTCTCGATGGTATTACCATCGCTAATGATCCATGTCGATATAGACTCATTCCCGACGGCACTACCATCGATGCTAACAATAGTACCGTAGCCAATGAGGTTTCCCTCCACCGGGAAAGTCTGGCGCCAAATAATAAGTACATTACCGGTAGCATACATTGGCGACAGATAAACCATCTAGATTGACCTTATTATAGACAGGGATGTCACCGTCGGCAATGATCCCATCGCCAATGACCCTTATTTTTGGGGTGATACTTAGCAGTTGTATAAATTAAGTTTGTATTTGAATTATGTACAATGTATTTGGCGACTCGGAATGGATGATGTATACCTATTTTTGGGGCATCACAGTTGATATCAAAGCTTAGGGATAGGATCCTTGGCTGAGATGTGAGACTAGAACTAGGAGGGGAGAAACTGGTAATTCCTCTGCTAGTATGACCTAGCTAAGTTTATTTGTTATTTAATTGGTCGGTCAGAATATAGGTATAATATGTGGCATGTCGATTAACCCTTGTTTTGTGGCAGTGTTTAAAAATGGCATCTAAAAATGTTGAGATAAGCAATGAAGCACATGAGACCGTTGAGTCGCCGAAGATCAATAACAAGTATAATGTGCATCAGGAAGGTAATAATCCTCGTGTAAATAACAACACCGACCAAATGATGAACGATGGTATGTTTAGGAACTTTTTAGAATTTATGCAAAACCAAACGAGAGAGACACCTGTTCAAAATGCAAGTATAAACACTGACAACTCATGGCTGGTCAATGCTAAGCAGTTCAACGAGCTGAGACCGCCGGAGTTTTTGGGAAAGCCAGAACCACTTAAGGCGGAGACTTGGATAAAGCAGATCACTACGATATTTGATGTCTTAGAATGCTCAGAGGAGCAAAAGGTTCCCTTCGCCGCCTTTATGTTGCGTGAAGAAGCAATTTATTGGTGGGAATCTGTAAAATGTACTTAGTCTGCCGCACTAAAAATGTATTAGGAGAAGTTTTAAGAATTGTTCAATGACAAGTACTTTCCTGAAAGTATTCTTCACATGAAGAAGGTTGAATTTATCAAGCTGGAGTAAAATAATATGACCGTATCGCAGTACGAGGCTAAATTTATGGACTTATCCCGGTTTACATCCCATTTGGTAGATAATGAGGAGAGAATGACATGAATATTTTTGTGAGGTTTGAAACCTGAAATACATCAATACCTCATTTCTCATAAACTTTGCTTGTATTCAGATGTTGTGAATATGACTCAGTTATTTGAACGCGATAATGAGTCAACCCAACCAAGAGAGAGTAGCCGACAAATTGATAATACTAGTGGTAGCAGTCATCGAAGTGGTGACAACAAACGTGGAGTGAATCAACATGCCAAAAATGGTAACCACTTAGGTGGTAATCATGGCCAAGACAATAAGAGTGAAAATTTTAAGAAGAGGAGATTTAATAATGATGAAAAGACGTCAGCACCAACAACTGTTGTTAAGAAAAGAGAACGACCACAGATTGTATGCTACAAATGCATAGGGGAGGGACACATTAGTGCAAACTGTACGCAGCTGTAAGACCCCGAATTTTATGAAATAAAAGTATTCAATTTTTCTTATAATTACTATTCAGTAAATGGTTAAATTGATAAAAGTTTAAAGTTTTGGGTGAAATATGAATTTTTTTTCAAAATAAGCAAGTGGTTATAAAAAAATCATTGTTGTCGGGGAATATTCGTTTGGTCGTAGAATATTCTTTCTGTCGGAGAATATTCGTACGACGGCACAGCTATTTGTGGGCCCCATAACAGAATAACTGCCAGATGAAGAAAATGATAAATTTGAGTTTTTACAAATAACGGCGTAGTTGTTACCGTTAACACTGTTGGAATACCCAGTGGTTAAAATACAGTAATATGCGTTATTGCATAGTATTTTTGAAATTATTGATTCTTACGTAAGAAGTCACTACTGAATAATCGTCACAGTAATTACTGTTCAATATTTTATTTTATTGATTCAATAATTGTTACGTTGATATTTTATATTATTGTTATTTCAATAATCGTTGCTGCATAGTATTTCCCATTATCAGATCAATAATTCATATTATTTGAATAATATTATTAGATAACATTATTGGCAATGTCTAGAAAGTTCTGTCTAAGGAGAGGTTTGGTCACCTAATTGAGCGCCAGTAAGGAAAAATTCTTATTGGAAAGCCCCCTCTTTCTTGGGAACGGCCTGGTTGTCATAAATGTGATTCTGTAATATTATTTATGAATAATTAATTATTGATTCATATCATAAGAAAATATTTATTTTATGTGGATATAAATGAGGGATATATTTTTGTGGTTAAAAATGAAGGAGTTAATGTTGAGGTTTTTATCAGTATTTTTATCGGAATGAAGGTATTAAAAATCAGGATTTTTGAGATATTTTGTGGGGGTTATAATTTTTAATCCGACCGTTGGATCGTGGTAATTTTTGGATATGTTATACATATATAAGTTGAGTATATGTCCACAAATTTTGAACCGTTAAAAATGAACGTATGATTTATTATGAATTTTAGAAGATGACTCGTTCAGAAATTATTGAATTTTCAGAGTTTATCATTTTGATAAAAAATTCTAGAATTGGTGGGCCCCACTTGTGGTTGGTGAAGAAATGTGCTGAATTATATTTCAAATGTGGTGGGTGGGAATAGTAATAGGTAAAGCCATCAGGTTGCAGGTCAAGCTTACTAAAATTTTTCTATAAATAGAGGGCTAAGTTAGAATTGAAAATCACACCAGAAACAAGTTTTCTCTCTTTCTCTCTCTATATTATGAAGCATATTTTGTGAGTATTTAGATACTTTGAGAGTTGCTATTCAGTGCAAGTTTCCTTCGGCTTTGCATACCGATCAGAAGTACTGCTCTTTTGAGGTAAGGGATAGTAAGAAATTTTAAGGGTTGTTATGTTTTTCAGTTTCGTAATTTTTCTGACCTTCAAAAATTCTAGAAAATTTTGAAATGATATTTTGATGAGTTTTCTTGATTGTGTCCAAAAATGGTGATTTTTGGATGTATAGATTGAGAGTTATGAATTTTATGAGAAAAGACTATTTTAAAAGTAACCGCTTATAATTTCTTGTGGTTAACTCCAAAATTGATGAAATTTTTATTGGGAGTACATGTATATGATAGAAGTATACTCTGTAAATTTCAGAATTTTTGGACAAAAGTACAATTTTTGATAAATGTCTAAATATTCGGCTGTTTTGGCCATATGAAAAATAGTAAATGACTTTTAAAAATTCTAAAAAAAATATATGTTCAATATGGGACTATATTCTGCTAAATCATAGAAAAGAAATATTTTTGGAACTGATTTGGTATTTTTCATAAAAATGGACAAGTTATGAGTAAATAAATTAAATATGTTATGTGAAGTAAGAAAATTAAAAAATAGGATTTTTTGGCTTGAGAATCCTATATGAGGTATATGCAGATTTTTTATGAAGGTTTTGGTTATTGGTGATGAAATCTTATGAGTTTGGCATTTTAGAATGATTAAATTCATTATTTAGTAAAGTGTAAACAATTAAAATAAATTGTTTATAAGTTTAAAGAAATGTTATTCTTTCAATATCATTATACCGAAATATTGGTATGAATTTTATTGTAGAATTTCTAACTTTTTGAGTCGGGGTTACTATTCATGAGTTACTATTCACGAGTTACTATTCACGAGAAAAAAAAATTGGTTTCTTTTTCTGACCAAATTATCGTTGATTTATGATTGTTGCTCTTGAAAATAAATACAGTTGTTGATAATATTATTTTTATTATCATATATAATATTTTTATAACCCTGATGTTGAATTTCTCTTTCACTTGAGTGTAAAGATGGGTAAATTATTGGTATGATCGTGACTGAGGAATATCTTTGGCCTGTAGTACAAAGATGAATTGTTAACTGGTATGATCATGACCATTGAATTTATAATTGAATATCTTTAGCTTAAGTGTAAAGATGAATTGATTAACATGGTTATAATTATTATTTATATAAATTCTAAAATGATTATATATTTCTTTGAGATATAAATATATTTGGCCTGTAGTGCAAATATGAACTGTTGAGGAATATCTTTGGCCTGTAGTGTAAAGATGAATTGTTCATGAATATCTTTGGCCCGTTGTGCAAAGATAATTCGTTGTTGAATATATTTAGCCTGTAGTGCAAAGATGGTCTGTTGATGAATATCTTTAGCCCGTAGTGCAAAGATGAATTTATTAATATGATTATAAACATAAACTGTGATTTGGTATAACCATGATCTTTGATGTTTCAGGTGATGAAAATTATCTTTGTCCTGGATGAGAAAATGAATTTAGAATAACAATTACGATTATAAGTTATACATGTGATTGTGGACAGGAATTGTTAATTGATGTTACAGGGATAAAACATTGTTGGTGGACATTTAACATGAAGAAGATAATAGACTTTATAGTCTATTTAACTCTTCTAATGGATTGCTCGTTCTACTGTAACTATGGTTGAAAATTTTTATCATCTACCATATGTTCTAAATCTCTAATTTATTAGTGATGAAGGCTATTGATAATTTAATTATCTTTAGTCATGATATTCTTTACTGAGCTAGTTGTGCTCACCCTTTTGCTTCACAATTCCTTTCAGGTAATAAGAGTGTAGCTGGGTCGAGCGAGGGTAACGGGGAAATAGAACGGTGGTCTCTAACTGTGGATGTTCTCCCGAAGCAGTATAAAAAGTTCATTTAGTAGTTTTATTTGGTGAATCCAATAGGGTAAGGTGTACCCAGCGTTAGAAGGGTGGTTTGTCACTATCATACAAGATGTCTCACGACATACAACCTCGTGTCATCATAAGACAGGGATGTGCTCATCCACTTGCTGATTATATATACGAGCACTACCTATATAATCTTGGTGTTTGTTTGAAGTATAATTCTCAATTAAAGACAGTAGAGATAATGATATTGTAAGACCCCGAATTTTATGAAATAAAAGTATTCAATTTTTCTATTCAGTAAATGGTTAAATTGATAAAATTTTAAAGTTATGGGTGAAATATGAATTTTTTTTCAAAATAAGCAAGTGGTTATAAAATAATCATTATTGTCGGGGAATATTCGTTTGGTCGTGGAATATTCTTTCTGTCGGAGAATATTCGTACGACGGCGCAGCTATTTGTGGGCCCCATAACGAATAACTGTCGGGTGAAGGAAAACGACAAATTTGAGTTTTTACAAATAACGGCGTAGTTGTTACCGTTAACACTGTTGAAATATCCGGTGGTTAAAATACAGTAATACGCGTTATTGCACAGTAGCACACGGTATTGCATAGTATTTTTGAAATTATTGATTCTTACGTAAGAAGGCACTACTCAATAATTGTTACAGTAATTACTGTTCAATATTTTATTTTATTGATTCAATAATTGTTGCGTTGATATTTTATATTATTGTTGTTTCAATAATTGTTGCTGCACAGTATTTTCCTTTATCAGATCAATAATTCATATTATTTGAATAATATTATTAGATAACATTATTGTCAATGTCTAGAAAGTTCTGTCTAAGGAGAGGTTTGGTCATCTAATTGCGCGCCAGTAAGGAGAAATTCTTATTGGAAAGCCCCCTCTTTCCTGGGAACGGCCTGGTTGTCATAAATGTGATTCTGTAATATTATTTGTGAATAATTAATTATTGATTCATATGATAAGAAAATATTTATTTTATCTTTAGTCATGATATTCTTTACTGAGCTAGTTGTGCTCACCCTTTTGCTTCACAATTCCTTTCAGGTAATAAGAGTGTAGCTGGGTCGAGCGGGGGTAACAAGGGAATAGAACGGTGGTCATCATTTAGTAGTTATATTTGGTGAAGAAAATAGGGTGAGACGAACCCAACGTTGGAAGGGTGTTTTGTCACTATCATACAAGATGTCTAATGACATACAACCTTGTGTCATTATAAGACAGGGTTGTGCTCATCCACTTGCTGAGTATATCTATGGGCACTACCTATATAATCTTGGTGTTTGTTTGAAGTATAATTCTCAATTAGAGACAGTGGAGATAATGATAAGTCAAGAGAAGACTCACCATTGGGAAGAATATGATAGTAATCTTCTCGTTTTTCTTTGGGGTCTATTGGGTCAACCAAGGATAATTCTGTGGCCATATGATATCTATCATAACCTAGACGCGTGGCCTCCCATGTACGAAGGTTTCCTTGAGCACTTCCCAAAGATTCTAATTTCTAAAACAGTTTTTGACTATACCTTTATGTAAGGTGTTATTGTGAGGTGATGTCCACGGTTGGAACATGAGTCACATTTGGTATATATTTGTATCCAAACTCACAGCATATGTGTTGTTGTATTTTGCACGACAATTGTTGTAATAAAGTTGTAGTTGTTTTCTGTACCATGTATTTGACGACTCAGAATGGGTTGGGTGGAATGGACCTATTTTGGGGTTGTCACAGGTGGTATCAGAGCTTAGGGATATGATCTTTGGCGGAGATCGGGGAATATAACTAGGAGGGGAGAGATGAGTAAATCCTTCGCTAGTGTGTCCTACCTAAGCTTATTTGTTGGTCAGTCATAATATCGAGATATTATGTGATATGTTAATTTGTTAAATTAACCCTTGTTTTGAAGCTGTATTCTAGAAAGATATCTGAAATACAGGAGATGAGCAATGGAGAAATCATGATGATAAGGAAGATGGAATCTGAAATGAAAGCAAGGTATTCTCAACTCTTTGAAATACCAGGTACGTAAATTTCGGGGACGAAATTTCATAAGGAGGGGAGATTGTAAGACCCCGAATTTTATGAAATAAAAGTATTCAATTTTTCTATTCAGTAAATGGTTAAATTGATAAAATTTTAAAGTTATGGGTGAAATATGAATTTTTTTTCAAAATAAGCAAGTGGTTATAAAATAATCATTGTTGTCGGGGAATATTCGTTTGGTCGTGGAATATTCTTTCTGTCGGAGAATATTCGTACGACGGCGCAGCTATTTGTGGGCCCCATAACGAATAACTGTCGGGTGAAGGAAAACGACAAATTTGAGTTTTTACAAATAACGGCGTAGTTGTTACCGTTAACACTGTTGAAATACCCGGTGGTTAAAATACAGTAATACGCGTTATTGCACAGTAGCACACGGTATTGCATAGTATTTTTGAAATTATTGATTCTTACGTAAGAAGGCACTACTCAATAATTGTTACAGTAATTACTGTTCAATATTTTATTTTATTGATTCAATAATTGTTGCGTTGATATTTTATATTATTGTTGTTTCAATAATTGTTGCTGCACAGTATTTTCCTTTATCAGATCAATAATTCATATTATTTGAATAATATTATTAGATAACATTATTGTCAATGTCTAGAAAGTTCTGTCTAAGGAGAGGTTTGGTCATCTAATTGCGCGCCAGTAAGGAGAAATTCTTATTGGAAAGCCCCCTCTTTCCTGGGAACGGCCTGGTTGTCATAAATGTGATTCTGTAATATTATTTGTGAATAATTAATTATTGATTCATATGATAAGAAAATATTTATTTTATGTGGATATAAATGAGGGATATATTTTTGTGGTTAAAAAATAAAAGAGTTAATGTTGAGATTTTTATCCGTATTTTTGTCGGAATGGAGGTATTAAAAATCAGGGTTTTTGAGATATTTTGCGGGGGTTATAATTTTTAATCCGACCGTTGGATCGTGGTAATTTTTGGATATGTTATACATATATAAGTTGAGTATATGTCCACAAAGTTTGAACCGTTAAAAATGAACGTATGATTTGTTATGAATTTTACGAGATGACTGGTTCAGAAATTGTTGAATTTTCGGAGTTTATCATTTTGGTGGAAAATTCTAGAATTGGTGGGCCCCACTTGTGGTTGGTGAAGAAATGTGCTGAATTATATTTCAAATGTGGTGGGTGGGAATAGTAGCAGGTAAAGCCATCAGGTTGCAGGTCAAACCTACCAAAATTTTCCTATAAATAGAGGGCTAAGTTAGAATTGAAAATCACACCAGAAACATAAGCTTTCTCTCTTTCTCTCTCTATATTATGAAGCATATTTTGTGAGTTTTTAGATACTTGGTGAGTTGCTATTCATCAGTGCAAGTTTCCTTCAGCCTTATACCGATCAGAAGTACTGCTCTTTTGAGGTAAGGGATAGTAAGGGATATTAAGGGATTTTAAGGGTTGTTATGTTTTTCAGTTTCGTAATTTTTCTGAACTTCAAAAATTCTGGAAAAATTTGAAATGATATTTTGATGAGTTTTATTGATTGTGTCCAAAAATGGTGATTTTTGGATGTATAGATTGAGAGTTATGAATTTTATGAGAAAAGACTATTTTAAAAGTAACTGCTTATAATTTCTTGTGGTTAACTCCAAAATTGATGAAATTTTTATTGGGAGTACATGTATATGATGGAAGTATACTCTGTTAATTTCAAAATTTTTGGACAAAAGTACAATTTTTGATAAATGTCTAAATATTCGGCTGTTTTGACCATATGAAAAATAGTAAATGACTTTTAAAAATTTTGAGAAAAATATATGTTCAATATGGGACTATATTCTGCTAAATCTCAGAAAAGAAATATTTTTGAAACTGATTTGGTATTTTTCATGAAAATAGTCTAGTTATGAGAAAATGAATTAAATATGTTATGTGAAGTAAGAAAATTGGAAAATAGGATTTTATGGCTTGAGAATCCTATATGAGGTATATGCAGATTTTTGATGAGGGTTTTGGTTATTGATGATGAAATTGTAAGAGTTGGCATTTTATGATGATTAAATGCATTAATTAGTAAAGTGTAAACAATTAAAATAAATTGTTTATAAATTTAAGTAATGTTATTCTTTCAATATCGTTATACCAAAATATTGGTATGAATTTTATTGTAGAATTACTATCTTTTGTGTCGGGGTTACTATTCATGAGTTACGAATATTACTCTTGAGATTAAAACTATATGTTGATCATATTATTTTTATCATCATATATAACATTTTTATAACCCTGATGTTGAAATTCTCTTTCACTGGAGTGTAAAGATGGGTAGATTATTGGTATGATCATGACTAGGGTTCTCTTTGGCCTGTAGTGCAAAGTTGAATTGTGACTGGTATGATCATGGCCATTGAATTTATAATTGAATATCTTAAGCTTAAGTGCAAAGGTGAATTGGTCAACATGGTTATAATTATTGTTTATATAAATTCTGAAGTGATTATATATTTCTTTGAGATATGAATATATTTGGCCTGTAGTGCAAATATGAATTGTTGATGAATATCTTTGGCATGTAGTGCAAAGATGGCCTGTTGATGAATATCTTTGGCCTGTAGTGCAAAGATGGACTGTTGTTGAATATCTTTGGCCCGTAGTGCAAAGATGGTTTGTTGATGAATATCTTTGGCCTGTAGTGCAAAGATGAACTGTTGTTGAATATCTTTGGCCCGTAGTGCAAAGATGGTTTGTTGATGAATATCTTTGGCCCGTAGTGCAAAGATGGATTTGTTAGTATGATTATAAACAGGAACTGTGATTTGGTATAACCATGATATTTGATGTTTCAGGTAAAGACAGGTGATGAAAATATTCTTCGTCCTGGGTGCGAAGAAAAATTTATAGTCACAATTATGATTATGAGTTATTCATATGATTGTGGAAAGGAACTGTTGAGTGATGTTACATGGATAAAACATTGTTGGTGGATTTTTAACATGGAGAAGATAATAGACTTTATAGTCTATTTGACTCTTCTAATGGATTGCATGTTCCGCTGCAACTATGGTTGAAATTTTTATCATTTACCATATGTTCTAAATCTCTGATTTATTGTTGATGAAGGCTATTGATAATTGAATTATCTTTAGTCATGATATTCTTTACTGAGCTAGTTGTGCTCACCCTTTTGCTTCACAATTCCTTTCAGGTAATAAGAGTGTAGCTGGGTCGAGCGGGGGTAACAAGGGAATAGAACGGTGGTCATCATTTAGTAGTTATATTTGGTGAAGAAAATAGGGTGAGACGAACCCAACGTTGGAAGGGTGTTTTGTCACTATCATACAAGATGTCTAATGACATACAACCTTGTGTCATTATAAGACAGGGTTGTGCTCATCCACTTGCTGAGTATATCTATGGGCACTACCTATATAATCTTGGTGTTTGTTTGAAGTATAATTCTCAATTAGAGACAGTGGAGATAATGATAAGTCAAGAGAAGACTCACCATTGGGAAGAATATGATAGTAATCTTCTCGTTTTTCTTTGGGGTCTATTGGGTCAACCAAGGATAATTCTGTGGCCATATGATATCTATCATAACCTAGACGCGTGGCCTCCCATGTACGAAGGTTTCCTTGAGCACTTCCCAAAGATTCTAATTTCTAAAACAGTTTTTGACTATACCTTTATGTAAGGTGTTATTGTGAGGTGATGTCCACGGTTGGAACATGAGTCACATTTGGTATATATTTGTATCCAAACTCACAGCATATGTGTTGTTGTATTTTGCACGACAATTGTTGTAATAAAGTTGTAGTTGTTTTCTGTACCATGTATTTGACGACTCAGAATGGGTTGGGTGGAATGGACCTATTTTGGGGTTGTCACAGGTGGTATCAGAGCTTAGGGATATGATCTTTGGCGGAGATCGGGGAATATAACTAGGAGGGGAGAGATGAGTAAATCCTTCGCTAGTGTGTCCTACCTAAGCTTATTTGTTGGTCAGTCATAATATCGAGATATTATGTGATATGTTAATTTGTTAAATTAACCCTTGTTTTGAAGCTGTATTCTAGAAAGATATCTGAAATACAGGAGATGAGCAATGGAGAAATCATGATGATAAGGAAGATGGAATCTGAAATGAAAGCAAGGTATTCTCAACTCTTTGAAATACCAGGTACGTAAATTTCGGGGACGAAATTTCATAAGGAGGGGAGATTGTAAGACCCCGAATTTTATGAAATAAAAGTATTCAATTTTTCTATTCAGTAAATGGTTAAATTGATAAAATTTTAAAGTTATGGGTGAAATATGAATTTTTTTTCAAAATAAGCAAGTGGTTATAAAATAATCATTGTTGTCGGGGAATATTCGTTTGGTCGTGGAATATTCTTTCTGTCGGAGAATATTCGTACGACGGCGCAGCTATTTGTGGGCCCCATAACGAATAACTGTCGGGTGAAGGAAAACGACAAATTTGAGTTTTTACAAATAACGGCGTAGTTGTTACCGTTAACACTGTTGAAATACCCGGTGGTTAAAATACAGTAATACGCGTTATTGCACAGTAGCACACGGTATTGCATAGTATTTTTGAAATTATTGATTCTTACGTAAGAAGGCACTACTCAATAATTGTTACAGTAATTACTGTTCAATATTTTATTTTATTGATTCAATAATTGTTGCGTTGATATTTTATATTATTGTTGTTTCAATAATTGTTGCTGCACAGTATTTTCCTTTATCAGATCAATAATTCATATTATTTGAATAATATTATTAGATAACATTATTGTCAATGTCTAGAAAGTTCTGTCTAAGGAGAGGTTTGGTCATCTAATTGCGCGCCAGTAAGGAGAAATTCTTATTGGAAAGCCCCCTCTTTCCTGGGAACGGCCTGGTTGTCATAAATGTGATTCTGTAATATTATTTGTGAATAATTAATTATTGATTCATATGATAAGAAAATATTTATTTTATGTGGATATAAATGAGGGATATATTTTTGTGGTTAAAAAATAAAAGAGTTAATGTTGAGATTTTTATCCGTATTTTTGTCGGAATGGAGGTATTAAAAATCAGGGTTTTTGAGATATTTTGCGGGGGTTATAATTTTTAATCCGACCGTTGGATCGTGGTAATTTTTGGATATGTTATACATATATAAGTTGAGTATATGTCCACAAAGTTTGAACCGTTAAAAATGAACGTATGATTTGTTATGAATTTTACGAGATGACTGGTTCAGAAATTGTTGAATTTTCGGAGTTTATCATTTTGGTGGAAAATTCTAGAATTGGTGGGCCCCACTTGTGGTTGGTGAAGAAATGTGCTGAATTATATTTCAAATGTGGTGGGTGGGAATAGTAGCAGGTAAAGCCATCAGGTTGCAGGTCAAACCTACCAAAATTTTCCTATAAATAGAGGGCTAAGTTAGAATTGAAAATCACACCAGAAACATAAGCTTTCTCTCTTTCTCTCTCTATATTATGAAGCATATTTTGTGAGTTTTTAGATACTTGGTGAGTTGCTATTCATCAGTGCAAGTTTCCTTCAGCCTTATACCGATCAGAAGTACTGCTCTTTTGAGGTAAGGGATAGTAAGGGATATTAAGGGATTTTAAGGGTTGTTATGTTTTTCAGTTTCGTAATTTTTCTGAACTTCAAAAATTCTGGAAAAATTTGAAATGATATTTTGATGAGTTTTATTGATTGTGTCCAAAAATGGTGATTTTTGGATGTATAGATTGAGAGTTATGAATTTTATGAGAAAAGACTATTTTAAAAGTAACTGCTTATAATTTCTTGTGGTTAACTCCAAAATTGATGAAATTTTTATTGGGAGTACATGTATATGATGGAAGTATACTCTGTTAATTTCAAATTTTTGGACAAAAGTACAATTTTTGATAAATGTCTAAATATTCGGCTGTTTTGACCATATGAAAAATAGTAAATGACTTTTAAAAATTTGAGAAAAATATATGTTCAATATGGGACTATATTCTGCTAAATCTCAGAAAAGAAATATTTTTGGAACTGATTTGGTATTTTTCATGAAAATAGTCTAGTTATGAGAAAATGAATTAAATATGTTATGTGAAGTAAGAAAATTGGAAAATAGGATTTTATGGCTTGAGAATCCTATATGAGGTATATGCAGATTTTTGATGAGGGTTTTGGTTATTGATGATGAAATTGTAAGAGTTGGCATTTTATGATGATTAAATGCATTAATTAGTAAAGTGTAAACAATTAAAATAAATTGTTTATAAATTTAAGTAATGTTATTCTTTCAATATCGTTATACCAAAATATTGGTATGAATTTTATTGTAGAATTACTATCTTTTGTGTCGGGGTTACTATTCATGAGTTACGAATATTACTCTTGAGATTAAAACTATATGTTGATCATATTATTTTTATCATCATATATAACATTTTTATAACCCTGATGTTGAAATTCTCTTTCACTGGAGTGTAAAGATGGGTAGATTATTGGTATGATCATGACTAGGGTTCTCTTTGGCCTGTAGTGCAAAGTTGAATTGTGACTGGTATGATCATGGCCATTGAATTTATAATTGAATATCTTAAGCTTAAGTGCAAAGGTGAATTGGTCAACATGGTTATAATTATTGTTTATATAAATTCTGAAGTGATTATATATTTCTTTGAGATATGAATATATTTGGCCTGTAGTGCAAATATGAATTGTTGATGAATATCTTTGGCATGTAGTGCAAAGATGGCCTGTTGATGAATATCTTTGGCCTGTAGTGCAAAGATGGTTTGTTGATGAATATCTTTGGCCTGTAGTGCAAAGATGAACTGTTGTTGAATATCTTTGGCCCGTAGTGCAAAGATGGTTTGTTGATGAATATCTTTGGCCCGTAGTGCAAAGATGGATTTGTTAGTATGATTATAAACAGGAACTGTGATTTGGTATAACCATGATATTTGATGTTTCAGGTAAAGACAGGTGATGAAAATATTCTTCGTCCTGGGTGCGAAGAAAAATTTATAGTCACAATTATGATTATGAGTTATTCATATGATTGTGGAAAGGAACTGTTGAGTGATGTTACATGGATAAAACATTGTTGGTGGATTTTTAACATGGAGAAGATAATAGACTTTATAGTCTATTTGACTCTTCTAATGGATTGCATGTTCCGCTGCAACTATGGTTGAAATTTTTATCATTTACCATATGTTCTAAATCTCTGATTTATTGTTGATGAAGGCTATTGATAATTGAATTATCTTTAGTCATGATATTCTTTACTGAGCTAGTTGTGCTCACCCTTTTGCTTCACAATTCCTTTCAGGTAATAAGAGTGTAGCTGGGTCGAGCGGGGGTAACAAGGGAATAGAACGGTGGTCATCATTTAGTAGTTATATTTGGTGAAGAAAATAGGGTGAGACGAACCCAACGTTGGAAGGGTGTTTTGTCACTATCATACAAGATGTCTAATGACATACAACCTTGTGTCATTATAAGACAGGGTTGTGCTCATCCACTTGCTGAGTATATCTATGGGCACTACCTATATAATCTTGGTATTTGTTTGAAGTATAATTCTCAATTAGAGACAGTGGAGATAATGATAAGTCAAGAGAAGACTCACCATTGGGAAGAATATGATAGTAATCTTCTCGTTTTTCTTTGGGGTCTATTGGGTCAACCAAGGATAATTCTGTGGCCATATGATATCTATCATAACCTAGACGCGTGGCCTCCCATGTACGAAGGTTTCCTTGAGCACTTCCCAAAGATTCTAATTTCTAAAACAGTTTTTGACTATACCTTTATGTAAGGTGTTATTGTGAGGTGATGTCCACGGTTGGAACATGAGTCACATTTGGTATATATTTGTATCCAAACTCACAGCATATGTGTTGTTGTATTTTGCACGACAATTGTTGTAATAAAGTTGTAGTTGTTTTCTGTACCATGTATTTGACGACTCAGAATGGGTTGGGTGGAATGGACCTATTTTGGGGTTGTCACAGGTGGTATCAGAGCTTAGGGATATGATCTTTGGCGGAGATCGGGGAATATAACTAGGAGGGGAGAGATGAGTAAATCCTTCGCTAGTGTGTCCTACCTAAGCTTATTTGTTGGTCAGTCATAATATCGAGATATTATGTGATATGTTAATTTGTTAAATTAACCCTTGTTTTGAAGCTGTATTCTAGAAAGATATCTGAAATACAGGAGATGAGCAATGGAGAAATCATGATGATAAGGAAGATGGAATCTGAAATGAAAGCAAGGTATTCTCAACTCTTTGAAATACCAGGTACGTAAATTTCGGGGACGAAATTTCATAAGGAGGGGAGATTGTAAGACCCCGAATTTTATGAAATAAAAGTATTCAATTTTTCTATTCAGTAAATGGTTAAATTGATAAAATTTTAAAGTTATGGGTGAAATATGAATTTTTTTTCAAAATAAGCAAGTGGTTATAAAATAATCATTGTTGTCGGGGAATATTCGTTTGGTCGTGGAATATTCTTTCTGTCGGAGAATATTCGTACGACGGCGCAGCTATTTGTGGGCCCCATAACGAATAACTGTCGGGTGAAGGAAAACGACAAATTTGAGTTTTTACAAATAACGGCGTAGTTGTTACCGTTAACACTGTTGAAATACCCGGTGGTTAAAATACAGTAATACGCGTTATTGCACAGTAGCACACGGTATTGCATAGTATTTTTGAAATTATTGATTCTTACGTAAGAAGGCACTACTCAATAATTGTTACAGTAATTACTGTTCAATATTTTATTTTATTGATTCAATAATTGTTGCGTTGATATTTTATATTATTGTTGTTTCAATAATTGTTGCTGCACAGTATTTTCCTTTATCAGATCAATAATTCATATTATTTGAATAATATTATTAGATAACATTATTGGCAATGTCTAGAAAGTTCTGTCTAAGGAGAGATTTGGTCACCTAATTGCGCGCCAGTAAGGAAAAATTCTTATTGGAAAGCCCCCTCTTTCCTGGGAACGGCTTGGTTGTCATAAATGTGATTCTGTAATATTATTTGTGAATAATTAATTATTGATTCATATCATAAGGAAATATTTATTTTATGTGGATATAAACGAGGGATATATTTTTGTGGTTAAAAATGAAGGAGTTAATGTTGAGGTTTTTATCAGTATTTTTATCGGAATGGAGGTATTAAAAATTAGGATTTTTGAGATATTTTGTGGGGGTTATAATTTTTAATCCGACCGTTGGATCGTGGTAATTTTTGGATATGTTATACATATATAAGTTGAGTATATGTCCACAAATTTTGAACCGTTAAAAATGAACGTATGATTTATTATGAATTTTAGAAGATGACTCGTTCAGAAATTATTGAATTTTCAGAGTTTATCATTTTGATAAAAAATTCTAGAATTGGTGGGCCCCACTTGTGGTTGGTGAAGAAATGTGCTGAATTATATTTCAAATGTGGTGGGTGGGAATAGTAATAGGTAAAGCCATCAGGTTGCAGGTCAAGCTTACTAAAATTTTTCTATAAATAGAGGGCTAAGTTAGAATTGAAAATCACACCAGAAACAAGTTTTCTCTCTTTCTCTCTCTATATTATGAAGCATATTTTGTGAGTATTTAGATACTTTGAGAGTTGCTATTCAGTGCAAGTTTCCTTCGGCTTTGCATACCGATCAGAAGTACTGCTCTTTTGAGGTAAGGGATAGTAAGAAATTTTAAGGGTTGTTATGTTTTTCAGTTTCGTAATTTTTCTGACCTTCAAAAATTCTAGAAAATTTTGAAATGATATTTTGATGAGTTTTCTTGATTGTGTCCAAAAATGGTGATTTTTGGATGTATAGATTGAGAGTTATGAATTTTATGAGAAAAGACTATTTTAAAAGTAACCGCTTATAATTTCTTGTGGTTAACTCCAAAATTGATGAAATTTTTATTGGGAGTACATGTATATGATAGAAGTATACTCTGTAAATTTCAGAATTTTTGGACAAAAGTACAATTTTTGATAAATGTCTAAATATTCGGCTGTTTTGGCCATATGAAAAATAGTAAATGACTTTTAAAAATTCTAAAAAAAATATATGTTCAATATGGGACTATATTCTGCTAAATCATAGAAAAGAAATATTTTTGGAACTGATTTGGTATTTTTCATAAAAATGGACAAGTTATGAGTAAATAAATTAAATATGTTATGTGAAGTAAGAAAATTAAAAAATAGGATTTTTTGGCTTGAGAATCCTATATGAGGTATATGCAGATTTTTTATGAAGGTTTTGGTTATTGGTGATGAAATCTTATGAGTTTGGCATTTTAGAATGATTAAATTCATTATTTAGTAAAGTGTAAACAATTAAAATAAATTGTTTATAAGTTTAAAGAAATGTTATTCTTTCAATATCATTATACCGAAATATTGGTATGAATTTTATTGTAGAATTTCTAACTTTTTGAGTCGGGGTTACTATTCATGAGTTACTATTCACGAGTTACTATTCACGAGAAAAAAAAATTGGTTTCTTTTTCTGACCAAATTATCGTTGATTTATGATTGTTGCTCTTGAAAATAAATACAGTTGTTGATAATATTATTTTTATTATCATATATAATATTTTTATAACCCTGATGTTGAATTTCTCTTTCACTTGAGTGTAAAGATGGGTAAATTATTGGTATGATCGTGACTGAGGAATATCTTTGGCCTGTAGTACAAAGATGAATTGTTAACTAGTATGATCATGACCATTGAATTTATAATTGAATATCTTTAGCTTAAGTGTAAAGATGAATTGATTAACATGGTTATAATTATTATTTATATAAATTCTAAAATGATTATATATTTCTTTGAGATATAAATATATTTGGCCTGTAGTGCAAATATGAACTGTTGAGGAATATCTTTGGCCTGTAGTGTAAAGATGAATTGTTCATGAATATCTTTGGCCCGTTGTGCAAAGATAATTCGTTGTTGAATATATTTAGCCTGTAGTGCAAAGATGGTCTGTTGATGAATATCTTTAGCCCGTAGTGCAAAGATGAATTTATTAATATGATTATAAACATAAACTGTGATTTGGTATAACCATGATCTTTGATGTTTCAGGTGATGAAAATTATCTTTGTCCTGGATGAGAAAATGAATTTAGAATAACAATTACGATTATAAGTTATACATGTGATTGTGGACAGGAATTGTTAATTGATGTTACAGGGATAAAACATTGTTGGTGGACATTTAACATGAAGAAGATAATAGACTTTATAGTCTATTTAACTCTTCTAATGGATTGCTCGTTCTACTGTAACTATGGTTGAAAATTTTTATCATCTACCATATGTTCTAAATCTCTAATTTATTAGTGATGAAGGCTATTGATAATTTAATTATCTTTAGTCATGATATTCTTTACTGAGCTAGTTGTGCTCACCCTTTTGCTTCACAATTCCTTTCAGGTAATAAGAGTGTAGCTGGGTCGAGCGAGGGTAACGGGGAAATAGAACGGTGGTCTCTAACTGTGGATGTTCTCCCGAAGCAGTATAAAAAGTTCATTTAGTAGTTTTATTTGGTGAATCCAATAGGGTAAGGTGTACCCAGCGTTAGAAGGGTGGTTTGTCACTATCATACAAGATGTCTCACGACATACAACCTCGTGTCATCATAAGACAGGGATGTGCTCATCCACTTGCTGATTATATATACGAGCACTACCTATATAATCTTGGTGTTTGTTTGAAGTATAATTCTCAATTAAAGACAGTAGAGATAATGATATGTCAAGAGAAGACTCACCATTGGGAAGAATATGATAGTAATCTTCTTGTTTTTCTTTGGGGTCTATTAGGTCAACCAAGGATAATTCTGTGGCCATATGATATCTATCATAACCTAGAGGCTTGGCCTCCCATGTACGAAGGTTTCCTTGAGCACTTCCCAAAGATTCTAATTTTTGAAACAGTTTTTGACTATACCTTTATGTAAGGTATCATTGTGAGGTGCTGTCCACGATTGGGACATGAGTCACATTTGGTATATATTTGTATCCAAACTCACAGCATATGTGTTGTTGTATTTTGCACGACAATTGTTGTAATAAAGTTGTAGTTATTTTCTATACCATGTATTTCGCGACTCAGAATAGGTTGGATGGAATGGAACTGTTATGGGGCTGTCACAGTTGATATCAGAGCTTAGGGATATGATCTCTGGCGGAGATCGGGAAATAGAACTAGGAGGGGAGAGTTGAGTAAATCCTTCGCTAGTGTGTCCTACCTAAGCTTAATTGTTGGTCAGTCATAATATCGGGATATTATGTGATATGTTAATTTATTCAATTAAACCTTATTTTGAAACTGTATTCTAGAATGATATCTGAAATATAGGAGATGAGCATTGGAGAAATCTTGATGACAGGGAAGATGGAATCTGAAATGGAAGCAAGGTATTCTCAACTATTCGAAATACCAGGTACGTAAATTTCGGGGACGAAATTTCCTAAGGAGGGGAGATTGTAAGACCCCGAATTTTATGAAATAAAAGTATTCATTTTTTCTTATAATTACTATTCAGTAAATGGTTAAATTGATAAAAGTTTAAAGTTATGGGTGAAATATGAATTTTTTTCAAAATAAGCAAGTGGTTATAAAATAATCATTGTTGTCGGGGAATATTCGTTTGGTCGTGGAATATTCTTTCTGTCGGAGAATATTCGTACGACGGTGCAGCTATTTGTGGGCCCCATAACAGAATAACTGCCGGATGAAGAAAAAGACAAATTTGAGTTTTTACAAATAACGGCGTAGTTGTCACCGTTAACACTGTTGGAATACCCGGTGGTTAAAATACAGTAATACGCTTTATTGCATAGTATTTTTGAAATTATTGATTCTTAGGTAAGAAGGCACTACTGAATAATTGTCACAGTAATTACTGTTCACTATTTTATTTTATTGATTCAATAATTGCTGCGTTGATATTTTATATTATTGTTGTTTCAATAATTGTTGCTGCTCAGTATTTCCCATTATCAGATCAATAATTCATATTATTTGAGTAATATTATTAGATAACATTATTGGCAATGTCTAGAAAGTTCTGTCTAAGGAGAGATTTGGTCACCTAATTGCGCGCCAGTAAGGAAAAATTCTTATTGGAAAGCCCCCTCTTTCCTGGGAACGGCTTGGTTGTCATAAATGTGATTCTGTAATATTATTTGTGAATAATTAATTATTGATTCATATCATAAGGAAATATTTATTTTATGTGGATATAAACGAGGGATATATTTTTGTGGTTAAAAATGAAGGAGTTAATGTTGAGGTTTTTATCAGTATTTTTATCGGAATGGAGGTATTAAAAATTAGGATTTTTGAGATATTTTGTGGGGGTTATAATTTTTAATCCGACCGTTGGATCGTGGTAATTTTTGGATATGTTATACATATATAAGTTGAGTATATGTCCACAAATTTTGAACCGTTAAAAATGAACGTATGATTTATTATGAATTTTAGAAGATGACTCGTTCAGAAATTATTGAATTTTCAGAGTTTATCATTTTGATAAAAAATTCTAGAATTGGTGGGCCCCACTTGTGGTTGGTGAAGAAATGTGCTGAATTATATTTCAAATGTGGTGGGTGGGAATAGTAATAGGTAAAGCCATCAGGTTGCAGGTCAAGCTTACTAAAATTTTTCTATAAATAGAGGGCTAAGTTAGAATTGAAAATCACACCAGAAACAAGTTTTCTCTCTTTCTCTCTCTATATTATGAAGCATATTTTGTGAGTATTTAGATACTTTGAGAGTTGCTATTCAGTGCAAGTTTCCTTCGGCTTTGCATACCGATCAGAAGTACTGCTCTTTTGAGGTAAGGGATAGTAAGAAATTTTAAGGGTTGTTATGTTTTTCAGTTTCGTAATTTTTCTGACCTTCAAAAATTCTAGAAAATTTTGAAATGATATTTTGATGAGTTTTCTTGATTGTGTCCAAAAATGGTGATTTTTGGATGTATAGATTGAGAGTTATGAATTTTATGAGAAAAGACTATTTTAAAAGTAACCGCTTATAATTTCTTGTGGTTAACTCCAAAATTGATGAAATTTTTATTGGGAGTACATGTATATGATAGAAGTATACTCTGTAAATTTCAGAATTTTTGGACAAAAGTACAATTTTTGATAAATGTCTAAATATTCGGCTGTTTTGGCCATATGAAAAATAGTAAATGACTTTTAAAAATTCTAAAAAAAATATATGTTCAATATGGGACTATATTCTGCTAAATCACAGAAAAGAAATATTTTTAGAACTGATTTGGTATTTTTCATAAAAATGGACAAGTTATGAGTAAATGAATTAAATATGTTATGTGAAGTAAGAAAATTAAAAAATAGGATTTTTTGGCTTGAGAATCCTATATGAGGTATATGCAGATTTTTTATGAAGGTTTTGGTTATTGGTGATGAAATCTTATGAGTTTGGCATTTTAAAATGATTAAATACATTATTTATTAAAGTGTAAACAATTAAAATAAATTGTTTATACGTTTAAAGAAATGTTATTCTTTCAATATCATTATACCGAAATATTGGTATGAATTTTATTGTGGAATTTCTACCTTTTTGAGTCGGGGTTACTATTCATGAGTTACTATTCACGAGTTACTATTCACGAGAAAAAAATTGGTTTCTTTTTCTGACCAAATTATCGTTGATTTATGATTGTTGCTCTTGAAAATAAATGCAGTTGTTGATAATATTATTTTTATTATCATATATAACATTTTTATAACCCTGATGTTGAATTTCTCTTTCACTTGAGTGTAAAAATGGGTAAATTATTGGTATGATCGTGACTGAGGAATATATTTGGCCTGTAGTGCAAAGATGAATTGTTAACTGGTATGATCATGACCATTGAATTTATAATTGAATATCTTTAGCTTAAGTGTAAAGATGAATTGATTAACATGGTTATAATTATTGTTTATATAAATTCTAAAATGATTATATATTTCTTTGAGATATAAATATGTTTGGCCTGTAGTGCAAATATGAACTGTTGAGGAATATCTTTGGCCTGTAGTGTAAAGATGAATTGTTCATGAATATCTTTGGCCCGTTGTGCAAAGATAATCTGTTGTTGAATATATTTAGCCTGTAGTGCAAAGATGGTCTGTTGATGAATATCTTTAGCCCGTAGTGCAAAGATGAATTTATTAATATGATTATAAACATAAATTGTGATTTGGTATAACCATGATCTTTGATGTTTCAGGTGATGAAAATTATCTTTGTCCTGGATGAGAAAATGAATTTAGAATAACAATTACGATTATAAGTTATACATGTGATTGTGGACAGGAATTGTTAATTGATGTTACATGGATAAAACATTGTTTGTGGACTTTTAACATGAAGAAGATAATAGACTTTATAGTCTATTTGACTCTTCTAATGTATTGCTCGTTCCGCTGCAACTATGGTTGAAAATTTTTATCATCTACCATATGTTCTAAATCTCTGATTTATTATTTATGAAGGCTATTGATAATTTAATTATCTTTAGTCATGATATTCTTTACTGAGCTAATTGTGCTCACCCTTTTGCTTCACAATTCCTTTCAGGTAATAAGAGATAATGATATGTCAAGAGAAGACTCACCATTGGGAAGAATATGATAGTAATCTTCTTGTTTTTCTTTGGGGTCTATTAGGTCAACCAAGGATAATTCTGTGGCCATATGATATCTATCATAACCTAGACGCATGGCCTCCTATGTACGAAGGTTTCCTTGAGCACTTTCCAAAGATTCTAATTTCTGAAACAGTTTTTGACTATACCTTTATGTAAGGTATCATTGTGAGGTGCTGTCCACGATTGGGACATGAGTCACATTTGGTATATATTTGTATCCAAACTCACATCATATGTGTTGTTGTATTTTGCACGACAATTGTTGTAATAAAGTTGTAGTTATTTTCTGTACCATGTATTTGGCGACTCAGAATAGGTTGGATGGAATGGACCTGTTTTGGGGTTGTCACAGCAGCAGTTCAAAATATGTTATAATTGTAGAAGAGAAGGTCACCTATCTCGATTTTATGGTGTAGTACAGCCAAGTCCAGCTGGGATGGAGGCACCAAAGGTTGTCCCATAGAAGTCAAAGCTGGTAGTTCAAGGGAGAGCGTTTGTCGTAACCTCCCAAAAAGCGAGGAACCCGAACAAGGTCATCACGGGTAAGCTAATCATAAACTCTAGCGAAGTCTATAACTTATTTGATACCGGTTCTACCCATTCTTTTATTTCTCCTACTTGCGCACAACGTTTAAATTTAACTCTGGAGAAATTTGACTTTGACTTATCTGTTGAACCTCCATTAGGAGAAACCTTCATTACATCCATTGTTTATAAGTCTTGTTTGATTCAAATAGGCAGCTGCACATTACATGTCTATCTTATCTCTTTAAAAATACTTGCATTTGATTTAATTTTAGAAATCGACTAGTTAACTACTCATCATGATAGAATTGATTATTTTCATAAGGTTGTTAGCTTTCATATTTCTAACCAACCTATTATTCGAATTCAAGCAACCAAACCACTAAAGTCATTCACTATCATATCAAGCCATAAATTTATTCATTTCTTGAAAAACGGATATCAAGCTTTCTTAGCATATGTAACGGATTTAAACAAAATTACGTTAGATTTGAATGATATTTCTATTATTAATAAATTTCCTGACGTATTCTCCGAAGAACTTTCTAGCCTACCCAGAGCGTGAAATCAAATTTTGTATCGACCTTAAACTCGATACAAAACCCTCAAATATTTCTTCACCCAGAACGAACGTAACATGCGCCAAACACGTTAGCTCGAGCTGTTGAAAGATTACGGTCATATCATTCAATACCATCGTGGAAAAAGCAAACGTGGTAGCTGACGCATTGAGTAAAAGATTATATGCGGTTATGAGTGTGACGTTGTTAACACAAAGACTCATTTCGTATGACTTACAAAAAAATGGGGATAGAGTTAAAGACTCTGGAGACCCATGTGAAGATATCGAATATACGATTAGAATCGACTTTAATCAATAAAGTTAAAGCCGCTCAAGCTACAGACTCAGAGTTGATGAATGTGAAGAAGAATGTGCAAGAAAGTGCTATTCTAGAAGCAAGAATCGACGACGAGAGGAAATCACAACCCTCGATTTTATTGGTCTATTTGAAATCCTCGATCGAGTAGGAACTGAGGCCTATAATTTCGCCTTACCGCTAAGTATGTCGCGTGTTCATAACATTTTTCATGTATCGATGTTACGTAAATATGTGGAAGACTCGAACCACATTATTGAATTAGAACTAGACGAGATAGCAGAAGATTTAACGTATGAGGAGATACCTGTAAAAATGTTGGATAAGAAGGAATATATTCTACGCTCAAAGGTTATACCTCAAGAGTTAGAATTTAAACAAAGTATCCTCAACTCTTCGGCATACCAGGTATGTACGTAAATTTCGAGGGCGAAATTTCATAAGGAGGGGAGATTGTAAGACCCCGAATTTTATGAAATGAAAGTATTCAATTTTCTTATAATTATTATTTTATTTAGTAAATGGTTAAATTGATAAAAGGTTAAAGTTAAGGGTGATATATGAAAATTTTGTGAAGTAAGCAAGTTGTCATAAATTATTCGTTTGGTAGGGGAATATTCTTTTTGCCGGGGAATATCCGTACGACGGCACAGTCATTGGTGGACCCCGCTACGAAATTATTGTCAGAGTTAGAAAACGACAGAAATATTTTTTATGAAAATAACGGCGAAAGTTTTACCGTTTACTATTGAAATACCCGGTGCTAAAAGTACAGTAATACGCGTGGTTACATAGCAGAAAACTGTATTGTACAATATCTTTGATTATTAATGCTTACGTGAGAAGTCACTCAATTTTATTCAATTATTGCCACAGTAATTGTTGCATAGTATCTCTCATATTATTGATTCAATTATTGTCACAGTATCATCTGCATAATATTTTATATTATTAAATCAATAATTGAGACGACAAAGTTATACATATTATTATTTGCATTATTGACGATGTCTAGAAAGTTCTGTCGAGGAAAGGGGTTTGGTCACCTAATTACACGCCAATTGGGAGAAATCTTTATCGGAAAGCCCCCTCTTTCATTGGAATGAACTAGTTGTTAAATATTGTGAGTTATAATATTAATGATGAATAAGTTCTCGTTGATTAAAGATGTTTGTTCATTTAGTTTTCTTTAATTCTTCTGTGACCCAATTACCCTCAAAGGAGGTATTTCTTTGATTGGCTGGTTTTATTGACTAAACGGGTAATTAATCAGATAAATGAGTAATTAATTGCTATTGGTTCACATACAGATTACTGTTGATTCATATGCATGTAACTATTAGTTCACATTAATGTACTATTATGTGAGGTGGTGCAAGATTGATAATACTTGAAGGACTAAATTAAAAATGGAGGTAATGATGAAGGTACTATACTGTAATAATTCGAGCCCCTAAACATACAATTATCGAAACTATATTTTTCTACAAATAAAAGCTCATTATTATTTCATTCTCACCAATTCACTAAGACTCACAAGAGTAACTATAGAGAGAGAAACTATTGAGAGGAAGAAGAAGAGTATTCTGCTACTTCACTATTGCAGTATCCATCCTTCTACTGAGGTAAGGGGTATTATATATTTTATATTCACTTACGATATTATTTTTCGTATTATTAAGAAATTTTATTTTCGTTCAATAGTCATAAGGGATGTTATTTATTTCTTATTCGTAATGGATATTATTTTTGTTCAATATTCGTATGAAATAATATTTTCTTCTATACTCTGTAGTATGTAAGTAATATTATTTCATTTCGTATCCCTAATTCTATACTCATTTTGTTGAAGTATTACTTCTATACTCTGTGAAATTAGTAGAATAACCTTGAAATTTGTGCTTCATCTAGTACCGTTTCACAAGGATATTTTTCTAAACATCCTTGTTAAATTTTAAGCTTTTCATGTCGGAGAACTATTCATGGGTACTATTCATTTATACAACACTATTCATACGTACGACACTATTCATGAAGTACTATTCACAGGTACTATTCATGAAGTACTATTCACGGGGTACTATTCACAGAATACTATTCACGAGTTACTATTCACAGAGTACTATTCCCAAAGTACTATTCCTAAAGTACTATTCACTTAGGTACTATTCACCCGGGGTACTATTCACGATGAAAAATTGCTCCTTTCTGTCCAAATCATTTTTGATACAGTATTATTCTTAAATTTTACTCCACAAAGCAGTATCATGTTGACAATTTGGATATTATTGAATTTTGGATAGATTAAAGTATAAATCTTTAAAATTTATCCTTGCTCTCATTTAATTGAATTCTTATATCATTGTCATCATCCTCATGCTTATATTGTGATGAAAGTCATCTTTGGTCCGTAGTGCATAGATGGACTGTTGATTGGTATGATTATGACAAGGGATCATTCGGTATAATCATGACCCGTAATAATACAAATGATGGGTAAAAGTCCTCATTGGCCCGTATTTGTGACGCCCCCAAATCTGGGTATCTTCCAACCCGACAGATGGTGCTACACGATGCTACAGTTCACACAATCATTCAATTGAAATGCTTCAAAAGAACGAACATGTCTTATATATTCAAAATAATATTAACATTCCCAAGGTTCTTTATAACCGATTACATTTATTCTTGTCATAGTATAAAATATTATCATTACAAATCTATACTATTACATATGTAATCTACGTATTCACCTTAGCCATCCATTTATCCTTGCCGGATCCATCGGTCCATTCGATCTTGGCTGCATTTATGTGGTTCAAGCAAGAGTGAGCCTAACTAGCTCAGCAAGTACAACCATTCTATAAAACTAGCATGCTTGAAACATAGGAATAGTATATCTTCGATAACTGAACAATAGCTATGCAGTACTATCGATAATTCAAATTAGCACTTCTTTTCATTCAAAACGTTTTACAAGAACAATATTCAGTAAAACATCAATCACGGTCCAAGACCATGAGCATTTCAAAAGTTCTTTAAAAAGGACATCCCGACACGAAGTCTATAAGTTCGGCATAGCTTACGAGCACATCCAGGTGATCAGCCTATAGTACTCTATGTTGATCAACACTACATTCATTAAACGTATGTAAGTTTAAGTTGTGGCAACCTCACGTGCCTGTCGTTTGATGATAAAACAATTTAGCATACACAGTGTCCTTTTGAAAACTACACCAATATTAGTTTGGTAAATCCTTGACAATACTCTGATAGATTATAAGAAATCCAACATATCGTCAGTCTAGTCGAAAGAATTGGCATTGACTTCATCAAACATTAACTCATCCGTAAGAATACATGAATCACAAAGCTTGTCCAGATTGAACTAGAACAAGTATTAGAATACTTGTCTTCAGCGTCTGCTACTGTTATAACACGTGCACTTTAGGTCTTTAAGGTCTCTACAGTAGATGATAACATCACATAGCACATTAGGTCATGAATAACATACATGGTTCTTAAAGAATTTTACCCTTCTTCTCAATCTAATTACGTATTAGATTTGTTATTTATTGGTTCCGACTTTCTGTTACGTCATTCTTATGTTCACATGCAATTGACTTTCTTTAACCCTAAGTGATCATACTTAAGGCTTAAATATGTTTTAAAAATGTTACATTAAGATCCTTAGTTAATTATTCATTAATTACTATTCATACTCTACATATAAACTTTCTTTATTGTCAAAATCCTAAGGTTGGCGCTTCGGCACCAGTGTTCCTTTGCTATGCTGCACTGCGGCGCCATGTACTAATGCTAGAGAACCTGGACTCGGCGATGCGGCGCGAGTCTCCTTTGATACGGGCACGCTGCGACGTGAACTAACAATGGGTCAAGGCTTTGGTCGGCCAAGCTCGGCGCTGCAGCGCGGGCTATTTGGCCTTGGGCTGGCGCCGCGGCACCAGCTCTATGCACTATAAAATTTTGACAGACTTTAAATTTTGCGAAACTCCCGGGCTCGTAACTTCTTCGTTATAAGTCCGATTTGGCTCGTTCAAGAGCCTACGGTTCACAAATCACATACTCTATGCGTTCATGAAAGAATTTTATCAATTTGACTTCGTTAACTAAAATTTCACCTATTAGTCCATTATTAAGGAAAACGATAAACGTCCGTGAACGTTCAGGGTTTGTTTCTTCGTTCTAAGTCAGAATTTGGTCATTTTCAAGTCTGCAACTCTATAATGCTATATACGATTTGTCTCTATCGAAAACCAACATTTTCGAGTTCAAACACAAAATTTAACTTCCATTCCAAGAATTTCACAAATTCGACGATTATCGTCCAATCGTGTGAATTTCGGCAAAACACCATTACTTAGGATTTGCTCATCATTCCAAATGGATTCAATCCATTATTTAGACATCTCAACCTACATATTACACAATTTATTTTCATATTGGGTTATGGCTTATTCCTCATATATTCATAGCTTAACCAATTATACGCTACAAGCTTTCATTTCCTTATGACTTATTATCGAATCAAGTCCTTTATCCAACATTCTTGCATTTTATGAATCATACCAACTTTCTAAAGTAATCTTATGACAATTGATTAATGTTCTTCATAAGTTTATAACTTATTTAGGTATAGATTACTTATTCATGACTTATATAACTTAAGTCCATTAATCATCCATTTCTTAAGTGTTCTTAACATACATGTTCATTAGGTTACACTTCTCTTATCACCCTACAATAGTAGAGATAGAAGAGATAAGATCATTTACCTTTGATGACTACTTCTTCTTCTTAGAAATCTAATAATGGGAGTTAAGCTTAATAGTGCTTATTCTCTCTAACCAATAAGTTGGTTTGTATTGGAAGTTGTTGGATTAAAATTGAACAACCAATTAATGAATCCAAGTTTTCTATTTATAGGCTTCCTAAAGTGAGGGCATAATGGACTATGGCACATCTCACCTCCTTAATAACTTCCTTACTATTCACAACTTAACATCCAAGTAAACTTGCTCCCTACACAAATTGCTTGGTCACCACATAAAGTTCTTGGTCACCAAGATTTCCCACATTATAATGGGTTGCCCCATGGGTTATCTTAACCCATTGGATCCTAGCTTGGGCTTTGATTTAATTACCTATCTTAACTTTGGGCTTATAATACCAACTTACTTGGACTTCTCGTTAACAACCATTTGCGCTTTACATTAATAAACACTTGGGCTTAATCATTATTTCATCTTGGGCTTGCCCCTTAATGTTTATTGGACTTGTACTTCATACAAGATTACACAAATTCATTTCATTAGACTTTAATTCTTAACGTTCTTAAATTAAGTCCGTATGCGAAATATTTCATTTTCCATACTTAGATTATTATTACATAATCTATCTCACCTTGATATTATAACGTTACGTATTTCTCGGAAGTTCAAAAAAAATTCCAGAGCAGAAAATGATGAATAGTGTTTTTCGAAAAAAAATTCGGAAAGCTTTTATTTTCGTCTTGAAAATCGAAACACTTTAATTCCTTCACGTCGTTAAAATACTACGACGTTCCGATGTTTCTAGGTTATAGAACGACATTAATCTTACTAACACATAATAATAACGAATAATATTATTTTATTCGTTATAATTGTATTTACAAAAGATTCGATTTTTCGGGGCGTTACATTCTCTCCCCCTTATAATGATTCTGTCCCCAGAATCTCACTAAAAAAAATTATACAAACAACTGAGGGTAATTCTTCTTCATATTTTCTTCAAGTTCCCACGTTGCTTCTTCGGCATCGTAGTTCTTCCATAACACCTTTACTAAAGGTATAACTTTGTTCCACAAAACTTGTTCTGTTCTATCGATGATTTGAATTGGCATCTCCTCATATGTTAAATCCTTCTCGATATAAATTGGCTCATACTCTATTACGTGCTTATAATTTGGTTTATAAGGACGTAATACCGATACGTGAAATACGTTATGTATTCGTTCTAGGTCTAGAGGTAATGCTACCATGAAAGCTACCCCTCCCACCTTTTCTAATATCTCAAAAGGTCCAATAAACCTTGGACTTAATTTACCCTTCTTTCCAAAGCGTATCTTTCCTTTTCAAGGAGATACCTTTAGAAATGCATATGAGCCTACTTCAAACTCTCTATTTACTCGATGCAAATTTGTAAACTTTCTCTATCTGTCTCGAGCTGCTACCAATCGCATTCGTATTAGCTTCACTATATCCGCTGTTTACTGCACCAATTCTGGTCCTAGCATTCGGCGATCTCCCACTTCATCCCAATACAATGGTGTTCTGTATTTTCTCCCATATAAGGCTTCGTAGGGCGGCATACCTATGCTTGCATGATAACTGTTGTTATACGCAAACTCTACTAATGGTAGATGATCATCCCAACTACCCTTAAAATCCATGATGTAAGATCTTAACATATCCTCTAACGTCTGAATTGTCCTCTCGCTTTGTCCATCGGATTGTGGATGATATGTCGTACTCAAATTTAGCTGCGTCCCCAACTGCTCTTGTAGACTCCTCCAAGAGTTCGACGTGAATCGTGGGTCACGATCTAACACGATCGAAACTGGTACTCCATGTCTAGAAATAATTTCTTTAACATAAAGATTAGCTAATTGGTCTAAGTTATACTTAACCCGAATTGGCAAAAAGTGAGCCGACTTCGTCAACCGGTCCACTATTACCCAAATCATATCATACCCCTTCTGAGTAGTCGGAAGTCCCACCACAAAGTCCATCGTGATATGCTCCCACTTCCACTTTGGAATCTCCAATAATTTTAACAAGCCACTTGGTCGTTGATGTTCGACCTTAACTTTTTGACAAGTCAAACACCTACTCACATACTCGGCTATCTATCTCTTCATGTTCGGCCACCAAAAACTTTGTCGAAGGTCTTGATACATCTTAGTGCTACTAGGATGAATTGAGTACCTCGAACTGTGAGCCTCTTGTAAAACTTGCTCCTTTAATTATGTTTCATTTGGAACCCAAAATTTTCCCTCAAATCTTAATAATCCCTCCTTATCAAGATTGTACTTAATATCTTTTTCATTGGTCAACCGCTTCTTCATCTTGTTACACTAATCTGTTTTGAGATGCACCTCCTTGACTCTCTCTACGATGGTAGATTGCATCTCCGTTGCAAATAGTCTCTATCCCGATTAACTTGGCAACTTCACCTCTATCTCCATCCTAGCCATCTCTGTTATTAACTCAATTTGAGTCGTTAACATAGATAACTTTTCCCGACCCTTTCTACTTAAGGCGTCGACCACTACATTGACTTTTCCAGGGTGATACGGGATTTCATAGTCATAATCCTTTTTCAACTCTAGCCATCTCCTCTGCATCATATTCAACTCCTTCTGTGTGAAGATATATTTTAGACTCTTGTGGTCCGTGTATATCTCACACTTTTCTCCATAAAGATAATGTCGCCAAATCTTTAAGGCAAACACTACTGCGGCCAATTCCAAATCATGAGTAGGGTAAACTTTCTCATAATCTTTCAATTGCTGTGATGCATACACAATCACCTTGCCATGCTGCATGAGCACGCAACCAAGTCCTCTATGCGAAGCATCACTATAAACTACAAAATTTCATGTGTCATCGAGTAATGACAAAGCAGGCGCTTCACTCAACCTCTTATTCAGTTCTTGAAAACTGTCCTCGCATTTCTTAGTCCATACGTATTTCACCGTCTTCCTTGTCAAGTTAGTCAACGGAGTAGCTATCTTCCAAAAATGTTGAATGAATCTCCGATAGTATCCCGCTAACCCTAGGAAACTCTGCACCTCAGTCGACATATTTGGTTGTTCCCAATTCATCACGGCTTCCACATTCGCTGGATCTACTGAAATCCCATCATGGTCAATGATATGTCCTAAAAATTGTACCCTCTCTAGCCAAAATTCACACTTTGTTAATTTCGCATACAACTTCTCCTTCCTTAATGTTTCCAACACTATCCTTAGGTGTTCAACATGATCTTCTGGCGTCTTAGAATATACTAGAATATCATCGATAAAAACTACGATGAACATGTCCAAGTTTTGTTTGAACACTCTGTTCATCATATCCATAAATGCAGCTGGTGCATTAGTCAACCCAAATGACATCACCAGAAACTCATAATGCCCATAACGAGTCCTGAATGTCGTCTTTGGTACGTCCTCATTCCTAACCTTTAGTTGATGATACCCCGTCCTTAAATCTATTTTGGAAAAATACTTTGCCCCTTTCAACTGATAAAAAAGATCATCGATCCTGGGCAATGGGTACTTATTCTTTATCGTTAACTTGTTCAACTCTCTGTAGTCGATACAAAGTCTTAATAAACCGTCCTTCTTCTTGACAAATAGTACCGGTGCTCCCCACGGTGAAACACTCGGTTGGATGTGTTTCCTATCCAATAGTTCTTGTAACTGCACCATCAATTCCTTCGTCTCCACTGGCGCCATATGATACGGTGCCTTGGAAACTGGTGTCGCTCCTAGCACAATGTCTATTACGAACTCGGTCTCCCTATCCGGCAGAAGACTCGACAACTCACTTGGAAATACATCCATAAATTCATTCACTATAGGTATTTGTTCCATGGTCGCTCCCACTCTCTGGGTATCAACCACATGACACAGATAGCCTACACACCCCTTCCTCAAAAATTTCCTAGTTTGTGTCATAGAAAGATAACACGAACATCCCGGTGATTTATTACTGTAAAATATTACCTGAGGTTGTCTTAACGTTTTAATATTTACGCATTTCATTTGACAATCCATAATTGCCCCATGGTTAATCAACCAACCCATTCCGAGAATTACGTCGAATTGTCCTAACATTATCGGTATAAGATCTACCGATAATTTACAACCCCGTATGTCTACGCAACAACTCCTATTAATATCTTCAACAAGATTTATCTCTTCGTTTGCTACCTTAATACTTAAAGGTATGGGCAACTTTTCGGGAAGTAATCCTAGTCGTCTAGCAAAATCACATGCGATAAACGAACGAGTAGCACCTGAGTAAAACAACAGGTAAGCATTTAGGTCATTGATCGGAATAATACCTGCGACTACGTCCCCTGAGGCCATCGCATCTTGGACGGTCATATTAATGGTATGGGCCATCGGCCTACCCGGCTACGCTAGACCCCCAATAGTTAACTTACCGCTATTGGCACCCTTATTCCCGTCCGTCCCCTTCTTCGGGCAGTTCTATGCCATGTGGTCAGTTGACCCACACACAAAGCATCCATAGGTTTTCTTCAGACTTGGACAGTTAGGCATAATGTGCCCCTCATATCTACAATTGTAGCATGCGACCTTACCTTTGAGGTACACTCCTAAGTGAGTCTTCCCAAAAGTCTTGTAGGTCTCCATCCTCCTATTCGGATCTCCTTGTTTCACTCCGATATTCCCAGAGCTAAATAATTTCCACTTCTGTCCCTCGCCACTTTCGCTAGCTCCTTCAATCTTCACTCCCCCATTAACTTTCCCTTTATTCTTATTGTCTCTGTGGTACTGAATCAACGCCTCGCTACCACATTCGGTGATTACTTCCTTCTCTAAAATGGTCCCAAATGAAGTACTTTGGAACATAAAAATACTGTTATAGAGCCAGGGTTTCAAGCCCTGCTCAAACCGTCGTGCCTTCCTCACCTCAGTGTCCACTTGGTGTGGAGCGAACCTTGCCAGTTCTTTAAACTTGGCAGCGTATTGGGAAACCGTCATGTCCCCTTGTTTCAAGTCCAAAAATCACATCTCCATCCTTCCCTGCATGATCGTTGGAAAGTTGTTCTCGAAGAATGTGACAACCCCAAAACAGGCCCATTCCATCCAACCTATTCTGAGTCGCCAAATACATGGTACAGAAAATAACTACAACTTTATTACAACAATTGTCGTGTAAAATACAGCAACACGTATGCTGTGAGTTTGGATACAAATATATATCAAATATGACTCATGTCCCAACTGTGGACAGCACCTCACAGTGGCACCTTACATAAAGGTATAGTCAAAAACTGTTTTAGAAATTAGAATCTTTGGGAAGTGCTCAAGAAAATCCTTGTACATGGGAGGCCATGCTTCTAGGTTGTGATAGATATCATATGGCCACAGAATTATCCTTGGTTGACCCAATAGACTCCAAAGAAAAACGAGAAGTTTACTATCATATTCTTCCCAATGGTGAGTCTTCTCTTGACATATCATTATCTCCACTGTCTCTAATTGAGAATTATACTTCAAACAAACACCAAGATTATATAGGTAGTGCTCGTAAATATACTCAGCAAGTGGACGAGCACAATCCTATCTTATGACGACACGAGGTTGTGTGTCGTTAGACATCTTGTATGATAGTGGTAAAACACTCTTCCAACGTTGGGTTCGCTTCACCCTAGATGATTCACCAAATATAACTACTAAATAAACTTTTCTATACTGCTTCGGGAGAACCTCCACAGCTAGAGACCACCGTTCTATTTTCCTGTTACCCTCGCTCGACCCAGCTACACTCTTATTACCTGAAAGGAATTGTGAAGCAAAAGGGTGAGCACAACTACCTCAGTAAAGAATATCATGACTAAAGATAATTAAATTATCAATAGCCTTCAACAGAATTAAATCAGAGATTTAGAACATATGGTAGATGATAAAAATTTCAACCATAGTTGTAGCGGAACGAGCAATCCATTAGAAGAGTCAAATAGACCACAAAGTCTATTATCTTCTCCATGTTAAAAATCCACCAACAACGTTTTATCCCTTTAACATCACTCAACAGTTCCTTTCCACAATCATATGAATAACTCATAATCATAATTGTGATTCTAAATTTTTCTTCGCACCCAGGACGAAGAATATTTTCATCACCTGTCTTTACCTGAAACATCAAAGATCATGGTTATACCAAATCACAGTTCCTGTTCATAATCGTACTAATAAATCCATCTTTGCACTACGGTCAAAGATATTCAACAACAGTTCATCTTTGCACTACGGGCCAAAGATATTCATCAACAGACCATCTTTGCACTACAGGCCAAAGATATTCAACAACAGTTCATCTTTGCACTACGGGCCAAAGATATTCATCAACAATTCATATTTGCACTACAGGCCAAATATATTCATATATCAAAGAAATATATAATCATTTCAGAATTTATATAAACAATAATTATAACCATGTTGATCAATTCACCTTTGCACTTAAGCTTAAGATATTCAATTATAAATTCAATGGTCATGATCATACCAGTCACAATTCAACTTTGCACTACAGGCCAAAGAGAACTCTAGTCATGATCATACCAATAATCTACCCATCTTTACACTCTAGTGAAACAGAATTTTAACATCAGGGTTATAAAAATGTTATATATGATAATAAAATCAATATAATCAATACATAGTTTTAATCTCAAGAGTAATATTCATAACTCAACTATAATTTGGTTAGAAAAAGAAACCAATTTTGTCATGAATAGTAACTCGTGAATAGTAACTTATGAATAGTAACCCCGACACAAAAAGGTAAAAATTTCAAAATAAAATTCATACCAATATTTCAGTATAATGATATTGAAAGAATAACATTTCTTAAGCTTATAAACAATTTATTTTAATTATTTACACTTTACTAAATAATGTATTTAATCATAAACTCATAAGATTTCATCACCAATAACCAAAAACCCTCATCAAAAATCTGCATATACCTCATATAGGATTCTCAAGCCATAAAATCCTATTTTTCAATTTTTTTACTTCACATAACATATTTAATTCATTTACTCATAACTAGTCTATTTTCATGAAAAATACCAAATCAGTTCCAAAAATATTCCTTTTCTGGGATTTAGCAGAATATAGTCCCATATTGAACATATATTTTTCTCAAAATTTTTAAAACTCATTTACTATTTTTCATATGGCCAAAACCGCCGAATATTTAGATATTTATCAGAAATTGTACTATTATCTAAAAATTCTGAAATTCACAGAGTATACTCCTATCATATACATATACTCCCAATAAAAATTTCATCAATGTCGGAGTTAACCACAAGGAGTTATAAGCGGTTACTTTTAAAAGAGTTTTTTCTCATAAAATTCATAACTCTTAATCTATACATCCAAAAATCACCATTTTTGGACACAATCAATAAAACTCATCAAAATATCATTTCAAATTTTTCCATAATTTTTGAAGGTCAGAAAAATTACGAAACTGAAAAATATAACAACATTTAAAATCCCCTACTATCCCTTACCTCAAAAGTGCAGTATTTCTGACTAGAATGCAAAGCCGAAAGAAACTTGCACTGAATAACAACTCTCAAAGTATCTAAATACTCATAAAATATGCTTCATAATATGAAGAGAGAAAGAGAGAAAGCTTATGTTTCTGGTGTGATTTTCAATTCTAACTTAGCCCTCTATTTATAGGAAAATGTTAGCACGCCGAAGTAGACTTAACCTGCAACCTGATGGCTTTACCTGCTACTATTTCCACCCACCACATTTAAATAAAAATCTCAGCACATTTCTTCACCAACCAAGAGTGGGGCCCACCAATTCTAGAATTTTCCACCAAAATGATAAATTCCGAAACTTTAACAATTTTTGAACCAGTCATCTCGTAAAATTCATAATAAATCATATGTTCATTTTTAACGGTTCAAAATTTGTGGACATATACTCAACTTATATATGTATAACATATCCAAAAATTATCACGATCCAACGGTCGGATTAAAAATTATAACCCCCGCAAAATATCTCAAAACCCTTAATTTTTAATACCTCCGTTTCGACAAAAATACAGATAAAATACCTCAACATTAACTCATTCATTTTTAACCACAAAAAAATATCTCTCATTTATATCCACATAAAATAAATATTTCCTTATCATATGAATCAATAATTAATTATTCACAAATAATATTACGGAATCACATTTATGTCAACCAGGCCGTTCCCAGGAAAGAGGGGGCTTTCCAATAAGGATTTCTCCTTACTAGCGCGCAATTAGATGACCAAACCTCTTCTTAGACAGAACTTTCTAGACATTACCAATAATGTTATCTAATAATATTATTTAAATAATATGAATTATTGATCTGATAATGGGAAATACCCTGCAGCAACAATTATTGAAACAACAATAATATAAAATATCAACGCAGCAATTATTGAATCAATAAAATAAAATATTGAACAGTAACCACTGTAATAATTATTGAGTAGTGCCTTCTTACGTAAGAATCAATAATTTCAAAAATACTGTGCAATACCGTGTGTTACTGTGCAATAACGCGTATTACTATATTTTAACCACCGGGTATTCCAACAGTGTTAAAGGTAACAACTACGCCGTTATTTGTAAAAACTCAAATTTATCGTTTTCTTCATCCGACAGTTATTCTGTTATGGGGCCCACAAATGGTTGCGCCGTCGTACGAATATTCCCCGACAGAAAGAATATTTCACGACCAAACGAATATTTCCCGACAAAATGAATATTTTATAACCACTTGCTTATTTTGAAAAATATTCATATAACACCCTTAACTTTAACTTTTTATCAATTTAACCATTTACTAAATAGAAAAATTGAATACTTTTATTTCATAAAATTTGGGGTCTTACAATCTCCCCTCCTTATGAAATTTCGTCCCCGAAATTTACGTACCTGGTAATTCAAAGAGTTGAGAATACCTTGCTTTCATTTCAGATTCTATCTTCCCTATCATCATGATTTTTCCATTGCTCATCTCCTATATTTCAAATATTATTCTAGAATACAGCTTCAAAACAAGGGTTAATTTAACAAATTAACATATCACATAATATCCCGATATTATGACTGACCAACAAATAAGCTTAGGTAGGACAAACTAGCGAAGGATTTACTCATCTCTCCCCTACAAGTTATATTTCCCGATCTCCGCCAGAGATCATATCCCTAAGCTCTGATACCAACTATGACAACCCCAAAACAGGTCCATTCCATCCAACCTATTCTGAGTCGCCAAATACATGGTACAGAAAATAACTACAACTTTATTACAACAATTGTCGTATAAAATACAACAACACATATGCTGTGAGTTTGGATACAAATATATACCAAATGTGACTCATGTCCCAACCGTGGACAGCACCTCACAGTGGCACCTGACATAAAGTTATAGTCAAAAACTGTTTTAGAAATTAGAATCTTTGGGAAGTGCTCAAGGAAATCCTTGCACATGGGAGGCCATACTTCTTGGTTGTGATAGATATCATATGGCCACAGAATTATCCTTGGTTGACCCAATAGACCCCAAAGAAAAACGAGAAGTTTACTATCATATTCTTCCCGATGGTGAGTCTTCTCTTGACATATCATTATCTCCACTGTCTCTAATTGAGAATTATACTTCAAACAAACACCAAGATTATATAGGCAGTGCTCGTAAATATACTCAGCAAGTGGATAAGCACAATCCTGTCTTATGATGACACGAGGTTGTGTGTCGTTAGACATCTTGTATGATAGTGGCAAAACACTCTTCCAGCGTTGGGTTCGCTTCACCCTAGATGATTCACCAAATATAACTACTAAATGAACTTTTCTATACTGCTTCGGGAGAACCTCCACAGCTAGAGACCACCGTTCTATTTTCCTGTTACCCTCGCTCGACCCAGCTACACTCTTATTACCTGAAAGGAATTGTGAAGCAAAAGGGTGAGCACAACTATCTCAGTAAAGAATATCATGACTAAAGATAGTTAAATTATCAATAGCCTTCAACAGAATTAAATCAGAGATTTAGAACATATGGTAGATGATAAAAATTTTAACCATAGTTGCAGCGGAACGAGCAATCCATTAGAAGAGTCAAATAGACCACAAAGTCTATTATCTTCTCCATGTTAAAAATCCACTAACAATATTTTATCCCTGTAACATCACTCAACAGTTCCTTTCCACAATCATATGAATAACTCATAATCATAATTGTGATTCTAAATTTTTCTTCGCACCCAGGACGAAGAATATTTTCATCACCTGTCTTTACCTGAAACATCAAAGATCATGGTTATACCAAATCACAGTTCCTGTTCATAATCGTACTAATAAATCCATCTTTACACTACGGTCAAAGATATTCAACAACAGTTCATCTTTGCACTACGGGCCAAAGATATTCATCAACAGACCATCTTTGCACTATAGGCCAAAGATATTCAACAACAGTTCATCTTTGCACTACGGGCCAAAGATATTCATCAACAATTCATATTTGCACTACAGGCCAAATATATTCATGTACCAAAGAAATATATAATCATTTCAGAATTTATATAAACAATAATTATAATCATGTTGATCAATTCACCTTTGCACTTAAGCTTAAGATATTCAATTATAAATTCAATGGTCATGATCATACCAGTCACAATTCAACTTTGCACTACAGGTCAAAGAGAACTCTAGTCATGATCATACCAATAATCTACCCATCTTTACACTCTAGTGAAAGAGAATTTCAACATCAGGGTTATAAAAATGATATATATGATAATAAAATCAATATAATCAATACATAATTTTAATCTCAAGAGTAATATTCATAACTCAACTATAATTTGGTTCGAAAAAGAAACCAATTTTGTCTTGAATAGTAACTCGTGAATAGTAACTTATGAATAGTAACCCGGACACAAAAAGGTAGAAATTTCACAATAAAATTTATACCAATATTTCAGTATAATGATATTGAAAGAATAACATTTCTTAAGCTTATAAACAATTTATTTTAATTGTTTACACTTTACTAAATAATGTATTTAATCATCCTAAAATGTCAAACTCATAAGATTTCATCACCAATAACCAAAAACCCTCATCAAAAATCTGCATATACCTCATATAGGATTCTCAAGCCATAAAATCCTATTTTTCAATTTTCTTACTTCACATAACATATTTAATTCATTTACTCATAACTAGTCTATTTTCATGAAAAATACCAAATCAGTTCCAAAAATATTCCTTTTCTGGGATTTAGCAGAATATAGTCCCATATTGAACATATATTTTTCTCAAAATTTTTAAAACTCATATAGGATTCTCAAGCCATAAAATCCTATTTTTCAATTTTCTTACTTCACATAACATATTTAATTCATTTACTCATAACTAGTCTATTTTCATGAAAAATACCAAATCAGTTCCAAAAATATTCCTTTTCTGGGATTTAGCAGAATATAGTCCCATATTGAACATATATTTTTCTCAAAATTTTTAAAACTCATTTACTATTTTTCATATGGCCAAAACCGCCAAATATTTAGACATTTATCATAAATTGTACTTTTATCTAAAAATTCTAAAATTCACAGAGTATACTCCTATCATATACATATACTCCCAATAAAAATTTCATCAATTTTGGAGTTAACCACAAGGAGTTATGAGCGGTTACTTTTAAAATAGTCTTTTCTCATAAAATTTATAACTCTTAATATATACATCCAAAAATCACTATTTTTGGACACAATCAAAAAAACTCATCAAAATATCATTTTAAATTTTTCCAGAATTTTTGAAGGTCAGAAAAATTACGAAACTGGAAAATATAACAACCTTTAAAATCCCTTACTATCCCTTACCTCAAAAGTGCAGTATTTCTGACTGGAATACAAAGCCGAAGGAAACTTGCACTGAATAACAACTCTCAAAGTATCTAAATACTCACAAAATATGCTTCATAATATGAAGAGAGAAAGAGAGAAAGCTTATGTTTCTGGTGTGATTTTCAATTCTAACTTAGCCCTCTATTTATAGGAAAATGTTAGCACGCCGAAGCAGACTTAACCTGCAACCTGATGGCTTTACCTGCTACTATTCCCACCCACCACATTTAAATAAAAATCTCATCACATTTCTTCACCAACCAAGAGTGGGGCCCACCAATTCTAGAATTTTCTACCAAAATGATAAATTCCGAAACTTTAATAATTTTTGAACCAGTCATCTCGTAAAATTTATAATAAATCATACGTTCATTTTTAACGGTTCAAAATTTGTGGACATATACTCAACTTATATATGTATAACATATCCAAAAATTACCACGATCCAACGGTCGGATTAAAAATTATAACCCCCGCAAAATATCTCAAAAACCCTAATTTTTAATACCTCCGTTCCGACAAAAATACAGATAAAATACCTCAACATTAACTCCTTCATTTTTAACCACAAAAAAATATCCCTCATTTATATCCACATAAAATAAATATTTCCTTATCATATGAATCAATAATTAATTATTCACAAATAATATTACGGAATCACATTTATGACAACCAGGCCGTTCCCAGGAAAGAGGGGGCTTTCCAATAAGAATTTCTCCTTACTAGCGCGCAATTAGATGACCAAACCTCTCCTTAGACAGAACTTTCTAGACATTACCAATAATGCTATCTAATAATATTATTTAAATAATATGAATTATTGATCTGATAATGGGAAATACTGTGCAGCAACAATTATTGAAACAATAATAATATAAAATTTCAACGCAGCAATTATTGAATCAATAAAATAAAATATTGAACAGTAACCACTGTAACAATTATTGAGTAGTGCCTTCTTACGTAAGAGTCAATAATTTCAAAAATAATGTGCAATACCGTGTGCTACTGTGCAATAACGCCTATTACTGTATTTTAACCACCGGGTATTCCAACAGTGTTAACGGTAAAAACTACGCCGTTATTTGTAAAAACTCAAATTTATCGTTTTCTTCATCCGACAGTTATTCTGTTATGGGGCCCACAAATGGCTGCGTCGTCGTACGAATATTCCCCGATAGAAAGAATATTCCACGACCAAACGAATATTTCCCGACAAAATGAATATTTTATAATCATTTGCTTATTTTGAAAAATATTCATATAACACCCTTAACTTTAACTTTTTATCAATTTAACCATTTACTAAATAGAAATATTGAATACTTTTATTTCATAAAATTTGGGGTCTTACAAAGAATATCTCCTTGAACCTCCCCCACGTTAAATTCTCAATCCCGACCCTAGTCTTGTTGGCCTCCCACCAAAAGTTGGCCTCCCCTTTCATCATATAGGTTGCAAAGGCAACCTTCTAGGCCTTGTCGACATTTGCTATGACAAATGCCTTCTCGATTTCCTTCACCCATGTTTGGGCTTTGATAGGGTCCGTAGTTCCTTTGAACTCCGGGCGACCCACGCTTTTGAAATCCTTAAACGTAGTAGCTCGTACTACACCAGGATTTATGGGGATGTTAGCCCCAATTCTATTAAATGCGGCTGTTAAAAGATTTACAAACTCCTACATGGGGTTAATCGGACCTTCATCCGGTTCATTCACGTTAGCGCCTTGGTTTCATTCTACCCTTCTTGGCGGCATTTTGATGTTACAACAAACAACACATTTCGTTATTATTCATTTCCTGTTAGTTAGTTATTCTCCAAGTTTAAACAATAACTTAAACATTCATTACTCAACATGTTCCGAAAAAAAGGACTTATTTTGATTACTTGTAGTATAATACTACATCGGTTACATTACATAGCCTAAGCTAATTACACTACTTTCTCGTAATTGCTTTCTAAAAATTGGGATTTACGAAAGACTACCCTTTGTTATACAAAAGAGGGTTTTACGTCACTACTAGATACAAAATATGTACATATCTAAATTGTTCTATCTAAATAGATTACATCTGCCCTAAGGCATTCTCAAAATCCGCCTTGGCTTGACCGGCAATAATATCACGACTGATAGTATGATGCGTCTGCCCTGCCTCTATGGGATAACCAGCTACATGTTGCTAGAAGTCCGCATGAGAATTCCTAGGAATATAGGACATTCTCCCTATCTTCTTCTTTTTGGTCTTTAGCTCCCCCTTGAGCTCAAAGACCTCCTGTTTCAGCTCATGAACCTTGTCATTGGCCAAAATTCTCTCATCATGCTCCTGCTCCGACATGGACTCCACGTCCGTCTTATCTTCTAAGACAGCCTGAAGCTCTGCTTTCAGCTCCTTAACCTCCTGACAGTAACGGATGTTTCTATTCAATACTGACATAAATAGTGAAATCATCGACTCCCTCGGAGCCATCTCTGCTTTTATTACTACTGGGTTGAATGAAACTACCTCCACCTCTTCTTCTAGCATGCCGTCGAATACGAACATGTTGTCTAGGCTCTCCGAGTCTCTAGACTCAACCACGACAACTTTGGGCTCTGCCACTATGGGGTTTGGTATAATCTCTATCTGATTAACCGACCCTTCGCTGACTACCTGTACGTCTCTATTTTCTCCTCACATCTACAACAACATAAATAAATTTGATTAGTAAACGTCAGTAGAATAATAAAAACACATATCATATATAATGCATTTTTATAAGGTTAATTTCCATCTTTTATTTCTTTGACTTTTCTTAAGGTTATGACTTAAGGTTTAAATCCCCCCTTAAGTTTTATAACCTAAGGCTTTGATACTAAACTGTGACGCCCCTAAATTTGGATATCTTCCAACCCGACAGATGGTGCTACACGATGCTACAGGTCACACAATAATTTAATTAAAATGCCTCAAAAGAACGAATATGCCTTATATATTCAAAATAATATGAACATTCCTCAGGTTCTTTATAACCGATCACATTTGTTCTTGTCATAATATCAAATATTAGCATTACAAATCTATAGTATTACATATATAATCTATAGGTTCGCCTTAGCCTTCCCTTTATCCTTGCCAGATCCATCGGCCCGTTCGATTTTGGCTGCATTCATATGGTCCAAGCAAGAGTGAGCCTAACCAGCTCGACAAGTACAACCATTCTATAAAACTAGCATGCTTGAAATATAGGAATAGTATATCTTCGATAACTGAACAATAGTTATGAGGTAGTATCGATAATTTAAATTAGCACTTCTTTTCATTCAAAATGTTTTACAAGAATAATATTCAGTAAAACATCAATCCCGATCCAAGACTATGAGCATTTCATAAGTTTTTTAAAAAGGACATCCCGGCACAAAGTCCGTAAGTCTGGCATAGCTTACGAGCACGTCTAGGTGATCAGCCTATTGTAAGACCCCAAATTTTATGAAATAAAAGTATTTAATTTTTCTTATAATTACAATTCAGTAAATGGTTAAATTGATAAAAAGTTAAAGTTATGGGTGAAATGTGAAAAATTTTCAAAATAAATAAGTGGTTATAAAATAATCATTGTTGTCGGGAAATATTCGTTGGTCGTGGAATATTCTTTCTGTCGGGGAATATTCGTACGACGGCACAACTATTTGTGGGCCCCACTTTTGGTTGTTGAGGAAGATGGCTGATTTTTGGTGGGTGGAATAGTGGCAGGTAAAGCCATCAGGTAGCAGGTCAAGTCTGCTTCGGCGTGCTAACATTTTCCTATAAATAGAGGGATAAGTTAGAATTAAAAAACACACCAGAAACATAAGCTTTCTCTCTTTCTCTCTCTATATTATGAAGCATATTTTGTGAGTTTTTAGATACTTTGAGAGTTGCTATTCCGTGCAAGGTTCTTTCGGCTTTACATTCCGGTCAGAAGTGCTGCTCTTTTGAGGTAAGGGATAGTAAGAGATATTGTCGTTAGTATGTAAGGGTTATTATGTTTTTCAATTTCGAAATTCTTCTGAGCCTTAAAAAATTCTTGAAAAATTTGAAATGATATTTTGATGAGTTTTGTAGATTGTATCCAAAAATGTTAATTTTTGGATGTATAGATTAGGAGTTATGGATTTTATAAGAAAAGACTATTTTAAAAGTAACCGCACATAACTCCTTGTGGTTAACTCCAAAATTGATAAAAATTTTATTGGGAGTACATCTATGTAATATCAGTATACTCTGTGAATTTTGGAACTTTTGGATAAAAGTACAATTTATGATAAATGTCTAAATATACGGAGGTTTTGGCCATATGAAAAATGGTAAATGAATTTTAAAAATTCTGAGAAAAATATATGTTCAATATGGGACTATAATATGCTAAATCCTAGAAAAGAAATATTTTTAGAACTGATTTGGTATTTTTCATGAAAATGGTCTAGTTATGAGTAAAGGAATTAAATATGTTATGTGTAGTAAGAAAATTGGAAAATATGATTTTATGGCTTGAGAATCATACATGAGTTATATGCAGATTTTTGATGAGGGTTTTGGTTATTGGTGATGAAATCTTTTGAGTTTGGCATTTTAGGTTGATTAAATGCATTATTTAGTAAAGTGTAAACAATTAAAATAAATTGTTTATAAGTTTAAGAAATGTTATTTCAATATCGTTATACCGAAATATTGGTATGAATTTTATTGTGGAATTTCTACCTTTTTGTGTCGGGTTTACTATTCACGAGTTACTATTCATGAGTTACTATTCACGAGTTACTATTCATGACAAAATTGGTTTCTTTTTCTAACCAAATTATAGTTGATTTATGAATATTACTCTTGAGATTAAAATTATATGTTGATCATATTATTTTTATTATCATATATAACATTTTTATAACCCTAATGATGATATTTCTCTTTGACTTGAGTGTAAAGATTGGTAGATTTTTGGTATGATCATGACTATGAGTTCTCTTTGGCCAGTAGTGCAAAGTTGAATTGTTGACTGGTATGATCATGACCATTGAATTTATAATTGAATATCTTTAGCTTAAGTGCAAATGTGAAATGATCAACATGGTTATATAAATTCTGAAATGATTATATATTTTTTGAGATAATAATATACTTGGCCTATAGTGCAAATATGAACTGTTGAGGAATATCTTTGGCCAGCAGTGTAAAGATGAAATTATTAGTGTGATTATGAACAGGAACTGTGATTTGGTATAACCATGATCTTTGATATTTTAGGTAAAGGCAAGTGATGAAAATTATCATTGTCCTGGATGAAAAGAGGAATTTAGAACCATAAATATGATTATGAGTTATTCACATGAATGTGGATGGGAACTGTTTATTTATGTTATAGGGATAAAACATTGCTAGTGGATTTTTAACATGGAGAAGATAATAGACTTTATCGTCTATTTGACTCTTCTAATGGATTGCTCATTCCGCTGCAACTATGGTTGAAATTTTTTATCATCTACCATATGTTCTAAATCTCTGATTTATTATTGATGAAGGCTATTGATAATTTAATTATCTTTATTCATGATATTCTTTACTGAGCTAGTTGTGCTGACCCTTTTGCTTCACAATTCCTTTCAGGTAATAAGAGTGTAGCTGGGTCGAGCGAGGGTAACAGGGAAATAGAACGGTGGTCTCTAGCTGTGGAGGTTCTACCGAAGCAGTATAGAAAAGTTCATTTATTAGTTTTATTTGGTGAATCCAATAGGGTAAGGTGTACCCAACTTTGGAAGGGTGTTTTGCCACTATCATACAAGATGTATAATGACATACAACCTCGTGTCATCATAAGACAGGATTGTGATCATCCACTTGCTGAGTATATTTACGAGCACTACCTATATAATCTTGGTGTTTGTTTGAAGTATAATTCTCAATTAGAGACAGCGGAGATAATGATATGTCAAGAGAAGACTCACCATTGGGAAGAATATGATATTAATCTTCTCGTTTTACTTTGGGGCCTATTGGGTCAACCAAGGATAATTCTGTGGCCATATGATATCTATCATAACCTAGAAGCATGGCCTCCCATGTACGAGGGTTTCCATGAGCACTTCCCAAAGATTCTAATTTCTAAAACAGTTTTTGACTATACCTTTATGTAAGGTGTCATTATGAGGTGCTGTCCACGGTTGGGACATAAGTCACATTTGGTATATATTTGTATTTAAACTCACAGTTCTTATGTTGTAATAATAAAGATGTAGTTGTTTTCTGTACCATGTATTTGGCGACTCAGAATAGGTTTGATGGAATGGACATATTTTGGGGTCGTTACACCTATAGTACTCTATGTTGATCAACACTACATTTATTAAACGTATGTACGTTTAAGTTGTGGTAACCTCACGTGCCTGTCGTTTGACGACAAAACAATTTATCATACTCAGTATCCTTTTGAAAACCACACCAATATTAGTTTGGTAAATCCTTGACAGTACTCTGATAGATTATAAGAAATCCAACATATCGTCAGTATAGCCGAAAGAATTGGCATTGACTTCATCAGACATTAACTCATGCGTAAGAATACATGAATCACAAAGCTTTTCTAGATTGAACTGGAATAAGGATTAGAATACTTGCCTTCAGCGTCTGCTACTGTTATAACACGTGCACTTTAGGTCTTTAAGGTCTCTACAGTAGATGATAACATCACATAGCATATTAGGTCATGAATAAGATGCATGGTTCTTAAAGAATCTTACCCTTCTTCTAAATCTAATTACGTATTAGATTTGTTATTTATTGGTTCCGGCTTTCCGTTACGTCATTCTTATGTTCACATGCAATTGACTTTCTTTAACCCTAAGTGATCATACTTAAGGCTTAAATATGTCTTAACAATGTTACATTAAGATCCTTAGTTAATCGTTCATCACTTACTATTCATACTCCACATATAAACTTTCTTTATTGTCGAAATCCTAAGGCTAGCGTTGTGGTGCCAGTGTTCCTTTGCTATGCTGCGCTCCGGCGCCATGTACTAAAGCTAGAGAACCTGGACTCGGCGTTGCGACGCGAGTCTCCTTTGATACGGCCACGCTGTGGCGCGAACTAACAGTGGGTCAAGGCTTTGCTCTGCCAAGCTTGGCGCTACGGTGTGGGCTATTTGGCCTTGGGCTGGCGTCGCGGCACCAGGTCTGTGCACCAGAAAATTTTGAAAGACTTTAAATTTTGTGAAACTCTCGGGCTCGTAACTTCTTCGTTAGAAGTCTGAATTGGCTCGTTCAAGAGCCTACGGTTCATAAATCACATATTCTATATGTTCATGTAAGAATTTGATCTATTTGACTTCGTTAACTAAAATTGCGCCTATTAGTCCATTATTAATGAAAACGATAAACGTTCGTGAACGTTCAACGTTCGTTTCTTCATTCTAAGTCGGAATTCGGTCATTTTAATGGGTGGCTACTGTATGTAATGCTACTCAAGTTGTTACTCATATTCATCAAGTCTTCAGGGTACAGTCATTCCAAAAGAAGCAGATAAAAGAGTATGGTGATGGTTAGTATGGAATGTCTGAGAAGCATTACTCGATGAATTAAAAATATTCCTAGTATTTAATGAGATTGTCTTGAAGGGTCACACTAAGGTAAATAGCCATTTTACTTGATTGGCTTTACCCTGTATTTTTTTTTGCTTTTATATTTGATATGTCAGTTGGAGTTGATATTCTCATATTAATTGCTAATTTTAGTATTCCCTTAGTTAGTGTTTGAGAAGTCTATTGATTTGAGTTTCTGCAAATTTTTAACGAAGCCTCGTACACATACTTGATAAGTATAAATCGAGAAGTTGATTATGCTTCCTTTTGTGATCATTCTCTACTGGATGATTTACTGGGTTGCATGATTCATTTTTCATTTCAACTGTTGTGGCTCCTTCAGTTGATAAACTATATACTCACGGTATGGGAGTGTTAATTGACCGAGTATTGCAATATTTTATGGGAAAAGTGAAGCTTAACAAGATCAATTCAGGTAACGCTGCTGAGTTTGATTCTTAGTCATTGTTTATAAGGCATTGTAGTCGTCCCTTGTATGCAAACAAGTAAATAGTGTTAATTAGTGCAGCCATAAACATATGTTGGTCCTTAACTGTGTGATATACTTAATTCTGGATAAAGGTTTCTTTATCAAAATTGGAACTTATTCAGCTATTATTTACAATTATAGGTTGACTCATGTGAGCGAACTTAGTTTATGACCTATTTGCTTCATTTTCCTGACTTGCTATTATTTTTAAATATGTGCAGGAAGACTGCTTCTACGACATGCCTTACAATACTGGGTATCAAATTTTCGTGTTACGTTTACGGAAGATAAGGGACGAAATTATGAAGTGTACTCTCTCTATATATGTAGATATATACTTTGATTGAAGAACTGTGATAGTTTTAGATGGTTAATTGTAAAGATAATGAATGATTATGTAGTGGATGATTTTATTAAGTTAATAATATTTTAGTTTTTTGTAATTTTGTCATTATTTGTTATGGGTACATTGAGCTAGTTAGGTATACACAAAGAATGTCAAATTTTGATTTGGCAACAATATAATTCGTTACCAAAGCATTGAACAAGTTTTAATATAGCAACAATTTTTTATACATGTAGCAACAAATGTTCGTTGCTAATGGCATTAAAAATATAATTTTTGGCAACAAAAAATTAACCTAATAACAACGAAGAGGTTATTGTTGCTAATACTAACATAAAAGGCAACATTTTTTATCGTTACAAATCATATCAACTTTCGTTGCACATATAAAAAAAAGCAACATATGTCGTTGCTAATCGACGACTTTCGTTGCTATTGAAAAAAAACCAGCAACAAACATTTTTGTTATTGATTCAGCATAATGTCGTTGCCAAATAATATAATCAGCAATGAAAATTGTTGCTAAAAAGTTTACATTCTGCAAAGAAAGCAAGTTTAGGCAACAATTTTTATTATTTACTGCAACGAAAAATATCGTTGCAAAATGACGTCAATTGCAACGAAAATGCATGGTCGTTGCAAAAAAAAAAGTTCATTTCGTTGCCAATTAGCAGGCTTTTGCAACGAAATGGGGTTTTTAGCAACGAAATTTTTATTATTCTGCAATAATACATTTTGTTACTAAATGATCGATGTCTCTGTACGAAAGCCAAATTTCGTTGCAAAATATATTACTTTTGGCAACGAAAAAAATACGTTCGTTGCGGAACAATTAGCAACGCTTATTGCGCAATGAAAGATGCAACGATAGTAAAGTTGTTGCCAAAACCCTTTAACAACGAAATTTGGCACCTTTAGCAACGAAAATCGGTTATTGCTGAAGCCCCATTTTTTGTAGTGCATATAATTAAATAAAATAAGACTTGACAGTAATTTTATATCTTATATTTAATTGGGACATTGTATGGTGGAAGGATTGAATTGTACGGTAACTATTAACTCAAAGGTTCTTTTGTGATTAATGTTGAAATCTATATTATCTGAAAGGTCGTTGATTACTAGGAATGTTTATTCCTATTGTAGAATAAATATTATTTATTTAAATAAATTAATCGTTTAATTTATTTATTTAAATAAGATTAGAATTGTTCTAATTGATTTATTCACAATCGGTTTAATATGGAGAACCTAAATGGTCACACCATAAAAGGAATAATAAATATTTAAGAAGTTAATGACATAATCGTAATAATATGTTATGTTTAATTTAATCTATGGTGATAAAATAAATTAAATAGCTTAATATTTATTTAATCTATGGTAATAATATATAATTTTTTTAAATAATTTTATAATTAAAATAAAGAGTTTATTTTAATCTTGAAATTGGATTTCATGTAACATAAAATTGCCCATTAAATGATATTTATTTATATATGAAATAATTTTATTTATTGATACATATGGTGATATGTATGATAATAAATGTTATTAATTATAGACTATTGACAAATGTGATTGAATTTATTTTGGTTAGATGTTTGAATGAATGGATTTTATTAAATGGGGTCTACGTACCTCATATTTTCTGGTTTTCTTCTTGATGTAAATTCTATCTCTCTCTTATGTACTTCCCCTTGACTGCTGATCAAGGTTTCTATTTAAATTAAATAATTTAATGTAATAGGATTAGTTAGAATTTTTTTGAAGAACCGGAGATCAAGGAGTAAGGAGCGCTTGAAGACCCGTTTGTAATGGAACCCATGTTTAAATGTAATAGTTATATTTAAATGTTTATTCTTGCACCCTAGGGTTTGACCTTTTGGTTCACTTGGTGGCTCTAGTGAACCAAACTAGAATAAAAGTCCATAATCAATCTGGGTATAATATAGTATTCTACATGTGCATGCTATTATTATATATATTATATATTATACAAACATGCTTCGCATGTTTAATAATATGACCCGTATTTTATATATATATTTGTATGCGCACTAAACAAGATGAGACAAATAATAACAAATCCCTCAAAGTTTTTATATATTAAGCCTTAGGCGTTAAAAGATATTTAGAATATCGAACAACGCCTTCTAGCATAATAAAATTAATAGAGTATTAAATATTTAATATGAGTTTGTTGTGTCACCACAAGGCAAATATTTAATATTTAGGATGTTAATTTATCACATTTGATGCTTATAAAGAAAATTGAACAATATTGTTTTGTTGTGTCACCACAAGGACAATATTTTTATTTTTTGAATATATGGAAGTGCTAGGTTGGACTTAACTTAGATAATTTTGATTCGGATGTGCCACCACTTGACCAAAATAATCTTAGAGGCAAAACATAAGGAGTTACATGATGATGTAATTGACAATGAGTTGTCTATCTATTTATTTATATATAGTTTGTTGTGCCACCACAAAGCTATATATATTTGAAATGGGATCCTTATTCTCACTAGCAAACACTTTAATTAGATTTTACCGAACTATATAAATGAGGGTAATATAGTTTGAAGAAAATAGTGGGAGATACCAATATAAAATCAGTCCTAATTTATTTTGGTAATTAATTAAGTGAATGCTTGCTAAAATATTGTCTTTTTACATGCTAAATTTTGAAAATGTAACATTAACTAATTTCACTGTATAGCATACTTGATTCTAACAAACTGACCGGACCAAATTACACGGACTGGTTAATGAATTTGAGAATTGTTCTCACTACTAAAAAGATTTCTTATGTGCTAAATTCACCCGTACCTGCAAAAGTTGCAGAGACAACCTCTGAGGAAGAGATTGCTACTTTTAAAAAGTGGCAAGATGATGCATCTGTGGCTCAATGCATCATGCTCGTATCCATGAGTAATGAGATTCAGCGTCAGCATGAAACCATGGATGCTCCTACTATGCTACTGTACCTTCAAGAGTTGTATGGTGAGCGAAGTAGGACTGCTAGATATGAAATATTAAAGGAGCTCTTCTGATCTCGGATGACCGAGGGTACTATCGTTGAGACTCATGTCTTAAAGATGATCAATCTGATTAAACGTTTTGGACAGCTTGGGTTAATCATGGATGGGGAGTTGAGTCAAGATTTAGTCTTGCAGTCACTCCTGAACACCTTCTCACAATTTGTTATGAATTTTCACATGAATAAGTTAGATGTCAGCTTGCCTGAATTACTTAACATGTTAAAAAATGCTGAAGGTCACTTCCAATCTAAGAAGAACCATGTCTTACTGGTGGATGATTCTTCCAAGAAAAGGAAGAGGCCCAAGGTATCTTCTAAAAAGAAGAAATCCAAGAAGGCTAAGGAAAAGGCGAAAATGAAGGATCAAAAGAAACCTGATCCAGCTAGCAAAGAAATTTGCTTCCATTGCAGCAAGCCGGGTCACTGGAAGAGGAATTGCAAGGATTATCTTGCAGAACAAAAGCAGAAGAAGCTTTGAGAAGCTTCAAATCCTAATAAAGGTTTGTTTACGATTGAAATTAATTTTTTTGAAAGTCAATCTTCTACTTGGGTATTATATACTGACTGTGGTTCTCACATATGTAATAATATGCAGGGACTGGTCAGAAGTAGAAAGCTGAGCAAGGATGAGGTCGTCTTACGAGTGGGAAATGGAGCAAAGGTTGTTGCATTAGCTGTAGGGACTTATTGTTTAGCACTGCCTACGGGCAAGTTCATTAGTTTAAATAATTGTTATTTTGTTCCAAATATCATTAGAAACATTATTTCTATCTCTGTATTTGATATTGATGGTTTTAACATTATAATAAAGAACAACTGTTGTTCTATTTATAATGATAATATTTTATATGGTGTTGGTAATTTGCGAAATGGACTTTAAATACTTGACTTGCATGAAAATATACTTCAAATTGAACAAACTAAGAAAAGGAAAAGAGATGATGTTAATTATACCTTCATGTGGCACTGTAGACTCAGTCCTATTAATGAAACAAGATTATCCAAGTTGCATAAAGATGGGCTCCTAGAGCTGTCAGATTATGAATCATATCCAACTTGTGAATCTTATCTCATGGGCAAAATGACTAAATCTCCTTTTAGTTGAAAAGGAGAAAGAGTTACAGAGTTGCTAGTGTTGGTACACACAGATGTATGTGGACCTATGACAACGACTGCACGAGGAGGGTATTCTTATGTTATTACATTCACTAACGATCACTCAAGATTTGGATATGTGTATTTAATGAAATACAAATCTGAATCATTTGAAAAGTTCAAAGAGTTCAGAAGTGAAGTAGAGAAACAAACTGGAAAAGATTATTAAAATTCTTTGATCTGATCGAGGAGGAGAATACTTAAGTGGTGAGTTTCTCAATTATCTCAAAGAAAATGGTATAATCTCACAATGGACTCCACTAGGGATGCCACAGATGAATGGTGTATCTGAAAGGAGAAATCGAATATTGTTGGACATGGTTCGATCCATGATGAGCTTTATAGACCTTCTAGTTTCCTTCTGGGGATATGCCCTAGATTCAGTTGCATACCTACTTAATAAGGTACCTATAAAATCCGTCCCAAAGACCCCATATGAGTTATGGACAGGGAGGAAACCAAATCTTAAGCATGTTAAGACTTGGGGTTGTCCAGCTTATGTCAAAAAGTTTGAAAATGATAAGCTACAGACTAGATCTGACAAATGTAGATTTGTGGTATACCCTAAAGAAATATCGGGGTATTATTTCTATTATCCAACTGATCAAAAGGTGTTTGCTGCGAAACATGCTACCTTCTTGGAAAAGGAGTTTATCCTTGAAGGGGTCAGTGGGAGTAAGATATATATCTTGAAGAGGTTCAAGAACCACAAAATACTACAGATCAAAGTGAGGTACCTAACAAAGTAGAGATACCTTCTTTACCACACCCTATTCGTAAATCTGGAAGAGTACCGAAGATACCTGATAGGTATGGACTTGTTATAGAGGATGACGATGAGGTACGCATCAAAGATGATGATGATCCATTGAATTACAAACATGCTATGAGTAATAAAGACTCGGAGAAGTGGCAAGAAGCCATGAAATCCGAGATGGACTCCATGTATGAAAACCTAGTATGAACTTTGGTTTCACCACCTGAAGGCATTAAGCCTATTGGGTGTAAATGGGTCTTTAAAAGAAAGACTGGAGCAGACGACAAAGTAGAGACCTATAAGGCCCAACTGGTTGCAAAAGGTTTCAAACAAAGATAAGGAGTTGACTATGACGAAACCGCCTCACCAGTAGCAATGCTCAAGTCCATTCAAATTTTGCTTGCGATTGCAGCTTACCATGACTACGAAATCTGGCAGATGGACGTGAAAATGACATTCCTCAATGGGAAACTTGAGGAGGATGTGTATATGACACAGCCAGAGGGATTTGTTTCAAAGGTTAGAACAAATCAAGTCTGTAAGCTACAACGATCTATTTATGGATGGAAGCAAGCTTCTCGTAGGTGGAACATCCATTTTGATGAGATAATAAAAGAGTTTGATTTTATCAAAAATGATGATGAACGATGTGTGTATAAGAAGGTTAGTGGGAGCGCTGTTTCATTCCTCGTAATATATGTTGATGATATATTACTGATAGGGAATGATATTCCTATGCTACAATTAATTAAAATCTGGTTATCAAAACACTTCTCCATGAATGACTTGGGAGAAGCATCCTATATTTTGGGGATAAAGATCTATACAGATAGATGTAAAAGGATGCTTAACTTATCCCAAGGAACGTACATTAACTTGATGCTAAAGAAGTTTAGCATAAAAGATTCCAAAAGAGGTCTCATGCCGATGAGCCAGGGAATATATCTCTCCAAGAAACAGGCCCCAAAGACACCTAAAGAGAGAGACCGTATGAGTAAGATTCTTTATGCTTTAGCAATAGGATCTATCATGTACGGTATGTTATGTACTAGACCAGATGTCGCTCATGCACTTAGTGTAACAGGAAGATATCAGTCGAATCCAGGAGAAGAACACTGGAAGGCAGTGAAAAATATCCTAAAGTACTTAAAAAGAACTAAGGATGTATTTTTTGTCTACGGTGGGTCTGAATTGAAACTAGAGGGCTTCACAGACTCAAGTTTTCAAACAGACCAAGATGACAGTAAATCCATTTCAGGGTATGTGTTTACCTTAAACAATGGTGCAATAAGTTGGAAGAGTTCCAAACAACAAACATTTGCTGATTCAGTGATAGAGGCAGAGTACATAGATGCAAGTGAAGATGTAAAGGAAGCTGTTTAGATGAAGAAGTTCATTACCGATCTTGGTGTGGTTCCTAGCATTATAGGACCAATACCTTTATTCTGTGACAACACTGGAGCTGTTGCACATGCTAAGGAACCCAGGTCTCATTAGAAATCCAAACAAGTGTTAAGGTGGTTTCATTTGATAAGAGAGATCATTGAAAGAGGAGACGTCACCCTGGAGCGTGTGAACTCTCAAGACAATATTGTAGATCCATTTACTAAAGCATTAACACAACATCAATTTTATCGTTACTTAGAGAAGATGGGTATGAGATACCTTGACGATTGGCTTTAGTACAAGTGGGAGATTGAAAGTAGTATGCATACAAGCTGTAGCGCCCCCAAATCCGGGTATCTTCCAACCCGACAGATGGTGCAATACTGTACAACATTCATATATTCATTCAATTGAAAAGTCTCAAACAACGAATATAACTTCTATATATTAAAGTAATATTTACAATTTTCCAGGTTCTATACCCATTACAAAGGTTCTTTGTCATAATATCAGTTACATTATAATAATAGACCTATACTATTACAAGACAGCTTAACAATCTGCATTAGCTTTTCCTTTATCTCTTTTTGATCCTTCGGGATGTTCAGTCTTAGCTGCATTCATATGGTTCAAGCAAGAGTGAGCATGACTAGCTCAGCAAGTATAACAATTCAATAACAACATTCTTGACACATACGAATCATATATCTTCAATAACTGAACAATAGTTATGAAGTACTATTGATAATTCAAAATAGCACTTCATCTTTTTTTTCAAAATGTTTTACAATATTAACAATATTTAGTAAAACATCCGCTCCGATCAAAGACCTTGAGTGTTCATTCTTTCTTAGAAAAAGGATAACCCGAAACGAATTCCGTAAGCCTGATATTACTTACGAGCACTTCTAGGTGATCAGCCTATTGTACTCTATGTTGATCAACACTACATCCATTAAAAGTATGTACGTTTAATCATTTGGCAACCTCACGTGCCTGTCGTTTTACCGACAAAACATTTGTTTAACATTTCAGTCTTCTTTTGAAAACCATATCAAGTATTTGACAAAAGATAGCAACATTCGATAATGCAACAGTAGATTATCAAGTCTAGCCAAAGGGGATTGGCTTTAACCTCAACATACCTCAATTCATGCGAAAGAATACATGAATCTTAAACTTGTTCAGATTGAACTGAAACAAGAGTTAGAATACTTGCCTTTAGCGTCTGCTACCGTATATTAACTTTATGTTTAAGTCTTTCAAGACCCTACAGTACATGATCACATAATGCCTTACATTAGGTCACATATAATCAAGTATGTATATGACTATATCTTACCTTTCTTCTCAATCTAATTGTGTATTAGATTCAGTTACTATTCGTTTCAGTTTATCATTTATCCTTGTAATTACACTTGACTAGGTTATCTCAACCTTTATACAATATCCTTAAGGTTTAACAGAGTTTAAACAATGTTACATTACCTTCCTTAAGTTTGTGTTTACTTTTAAATCCTTTAGGTTTTCTTTGCTTTGTACTTAGAACATTCTTGATCATCCTTGTTCTGAGACTGGCGCTGCGGCGCCGGTCCTATACTTACATCTCGCGCTGCGGCGTGAGCCTTATTCTAGCATGTCCCGGACTTGGCGCTGGGGCGCGAGTCCTTACTTAGAGGGGCCGCGCTGCGGCGCCACTCTCCAAAGGTTTTTCGTACTGTGCATGGCGCTGGGGCGTGGTCTCTTTGCTGTGGGTTGGCACCGCGGCGCCAACTCTGTGCACCAGAAAATAATTTCAGTTTTGAAATTTTGTGAACTTCCCGGACGCATAACTTCTTCGTTCTAAGTCCGAGTTGGCTCGTTCAAAAGCTTACGGTTCACAAATTACGTAATCTACGTGATCATCCAAGAATTTTATCTACTTGACTTTGTTTGCTAAAAATTCACCTATTGGTTCATTTTTAACAAAAACGAGAAACGTTCCTGAACGTTCAACGCTCGTTTCTTCGTTCTAAGTCGGAATCCGGTCATTTTCGAGTCCGCAACTCTTAAATGCCAAATATGACTTAACTCCATTGTAAAGCAATAATTCCGTGATCAAACACAAAATTTGACTTCCATTCCGAAAATTTTACGAATTCGACGATTGTCGTCCAATCGTGAAATTTCCGGCAAATCTTCATTCTTACGATTTAATCAACATTTCAAATGAACTTCATTCATCATGTGAACATCTCAACATACATAATACAACAACTTATTTTCATTGTTGGACTTTGACTCCTCATGAGCTTATAACTTATGTTAGTTTAAATGACTTATTACCAACTTATGTATCTTAAGTCCATGACTTACATATTCTTCTTGATTCTTATCATTCATGTTTCTTAATCCATCTTTTCTTATCAACCTATCATGGTAGAGATAGAAGATAATTGGAGAAGAAGTCTTACTCTTTTGGAGTCTTGGTAAGGTAGCTTTCTCCTTCTTTTTACTTATGGAATGACTTATGTGTAGCTTATTCTCTCTAACACTTAAGCAGTTTGAGAAGTCTAGATTATTTGAACAACCAACAAATGCTTGTAAGTCTTCTCTATTTATAGAACTTGCAAAGTTAGGGTAGTTTGGTCTTTAAAACATCCCACCTCCTTAAGCCACATCCTTACTATTCATTACTTGCTAACCACTCTCTTATCCTTTGCTTGGTCATTACTCATTTAACTTGGTCATTACTCTTAAGTCTTGGTCATCACATTAACTTGATCACCACATATTAATCATATTGATATGGTTTGCCCAATGGGTCAACCCATTCATTGGACTCTAGCTTGGGCTTGGATTAAATTAAACTTTGGCTATAAATTAATAAACACTAATTGGTTCATTAATTAATAATTGGGCCTCTCCCTTTAATTCACTTGGACTTGTATATAATTGTTAACCAATCTTCCAAGACCATTAACATTTCTTAATACATATACTCATAGTTTATGTATTATTTTCGTATTCTAATTCCTATAGAATTTATATACGAAATTTCATCCTTCATACACCTCGTATAATACTTCATACTATACTTATTTCCATTTCTTTGTACAATACATAAGTATCATACCATTATTACATATTCATTACTATTTCGCCTTCCTTAACGTTTATAAATTAAGTCCACAAGCGAAATATAGTTTTTTCCATAACTAGATTTTTATTACATAATCCATCTCACCTTATTATTCCATCATTACGTATTTCTCGAAAATCCAAAATTATATCCCAAGCAAATACTGATGAATAGTGTTTTTCGAAAAATTTCTCGAAAAACTTTTATTTTCGTCTTGAAAATTCAAACACTTTAATTCATCCACGTAGCTCAAATACTACGACATTCCAACGTCACTAGGTTATATAACGACAACCATCTTGATAACACATAGAATAAGATTTTATTATTATTTAAATTAATAAAATCATTTTACAATAAGATCCGAATTTCTCGGTCGTTACATTCTTCCCCCCTTATAAAGATTCTGTCCTCAGAATCTCGTCGTACTTTAATCAAATAGATGAGAAAAAATTTTCTTCATCTTTTCTTCTTGTTCCCACGTTGCTGCTTCAGCATCGTGGTTCCTCCATAATACCTTCACTGATGGTATTATCTTGTTCCTCAGAACTTGTTCCTTTTTATCAATGATTTGCATCGGCAACTCCTCATACGTTAAGTTCTTCTCGATATGAATTGGCTCATACTCGATTACATGCTTATAGTCCGGCTTATATGGACGTAATACAGATACGTGAAACACGTTATGAATCCGCTCTAGGTTTGGAGGTAATGCTATCATATAAGCTACCTCTCCCACCCGTTTTAACACGTCAAAAGGTCCTATAAACCTTGGACTTAACTTTTCTTTCTTTCCAAAACGTATCTTTCCTTTCCAGGGAGATACTTTTAGAAACACATACGAACCCACTTCAAACTCTCGACTTAGTCTATGTGAGTCCGCATACTTTTTTTGTCTGTCCTGAGCTGTGACGAGACACATCCGAATTAACTTTACCACTTCCGCTGTCTGCTGCACCAATTATGGTCCTAGCATACGGCGTTCTCCCACCTCATCCCAACACAATGGTGTTCTGCACTTTCTTCTATACAAAGCTTCGTACGGCGTCATGCCTATGCTTGCATGATAACTATTGTTATACGCAAACTCTACTAGTGGTAGGTGATCATCCCAACTACCCTTGAAATCCATGACGCAAGACCTCAACATGTCTTCTAACGTCTGAATTGTTCTCTCGCTCTGCCCATCAGTCTAAGGATGATAAGTCGTTCTTAGCTTTAGCTGCGTTCCCAACTGCTCTTGCAAACTCCTCCAAAAGTTCGATGTGAATCGTGGATCACGATCTGACACAATCGATACCGGTACTCCATGTCCATAAATAACTTCCTTAACATAAAGTTTAGCTAATTGGTTCAAGTTATACTTGATCCTAATTGGCAAAAATTGAGCCGACTTTGTCAACCGGTCCACTATTACCCAAATCACATCATATCCTTTATTCGTTGTCGGAAGTCCCACCACGAAATCCATTGTAATATGCTCCCACTTCCATTCTGGAATCTCCAATGACTGTAATAAGCCACTGGGTCGTTGATGTTCGGCCTTAACTTTTTGACAAGTCAAGCACCTACTCACATACTCTGCTATTTCTCTCTTCATGTTCGGCCACCAAAAACTCTGTCGAAGGTCTTGATACATCTTATTGCTACCAGGATGTATCGAGTACCTAGAATTATGAGCTTCTTGTAACACTTGCTCCTTTAATTTCGTCTCATTCGGAACCCAAATTCTTCCCTCAAATCTTAATAATCCTTCATTATCAAGACTATACTTAGCATCTTCCTTCTCGGATAACCGCTTCTTCATTTTATTACACTCGTCTGTCGTGAGTTGAACTTCCTTGACTCTTTTTACGATGGTAGACTGCATCTTCGTCGTAAACAGTCTATACTTCGCCTCAATTGGCAACTTTACCTCTAATTCCATCCTAGCCATCTCTGTTATTAACTCATTTTGAGCCGTTAACATAGACAACTTTTCCCGACCCTTCCGACTTAAGGCGTCGGCAACTACATTGGCTTTTCTAGGGTGATACAGGATTTCACAATCATAATCCTTTATCAACTCTAGCCATCTTCTTTGCCTCATATTCAACTCCTTCTGAGTGAATATATACTTTAGACTCTTATGGTCCGTATATATCTCACATTTTTCCCCATAAAGATAATGTCTCCATATCTTTAGGGCAAACACTACCGCGCCCAGTTCCAGATCATGAGTAGGATAAACTTTCTCATAATCCTTCAACTGCCGTGACGCATATGTAATGACTTTGCCATGCTGCATAAGTACACAACCAAGTTCTCTATGCGAAGCATCACTATACACTACGAAATTTCCTGTGTCATCAGGCAACGACAAAAGAGGCGCTTCACTTAATCTTTTCTTCAGTTCTTGAAAATTGTCTTCACATTTATCCGTCCATACGTATTTCACCGTCTTCCTTGTCAAATTAGTTAACGGGGTAGCTATATTCGAAAAATCTTGGATAAATCTTCGATAGTACCCTGCTAACCCTAGAAAACTCCGCACCTCAGTCGGCGTTTTCGGCTGTTCCCAATTCATCACTGCTTCCACCTTCGTTGGATCTACTAAAATCCCCTCTTGGTCAATGACATGACCTAAAAACTGCACCTTTTCCAGCCAAAATTCACATTTGGTGAATTTCACATATATCTTCTCCTTCCTTAGTGTTTCCAACACTAATCTTAAGTGTTCGGCATGATCTTCTGGCATCTTAGAATAGACTAGAATATCATCGATAAACACAACGACGAACTGGTCCAAATATGGTTTGAACACTCTGTTCATCATATCCATAAATGTAGCAGGTGCATTCTTCAACCCAAATGACATTACCAGAAACTCGTAATGACCATAACGAGTCCTGAATGCCGTATTTGGTACATCTTCCTTCCTAACTTTCAACTGATGATAACCCATCCGCAAATCTATTTTAGAAAAATATTTTGCCCCATTTAATTGATCAAAGAGATCATCGATCCTGGGCAATGGGTATTTGTTCTTTATCGTTAACTTGTTCAACTTCCGATAGTCGATACAAAGCCTTAACGATCCATATATCTTCTTGACAAACAACACTGGTGCCCCCCACGGAGAAACACTTGGTTGAATGTACTTTCTGTCCAATAGTTCCTGTAACTAAACCATTAGTTCTTTCATTTCCACAGGCGCCATACGTTATGGTGCCCTTGAGACTGGTGCCGCTCCTGGCACAATGTCTATCACAAATTTGATCTCCCTATCCGGCGGTAACCCCGGTAACTCACTTGGAAATACATCCATGAACTCATTTACTATAGGTATTTGTTCTATGGTTGCTCCCACTCTCTGGGTATCCACAACATGGCAAAGGTAACCCACAAAACCTTTCCTTAATAATTTTCTAGTTTGTGTCATCGTAAGGCAACACGGACGTCCCGGCAACTTACTACCGTAAAATACTACAGGAGGTTGCTTCAACGACTTGATTCTCACACATTTCTTTTGGCAATCTATAATTGCTCCACGATTAATTAACCAATCCATTCCGAGAATTACGTCGAATTCTCCTAACTTTATCGGTATTAAATCTACCGATAACTTGCAACCCCGTACTTCTACGTAACAACTCCTATGAATATCTTTAACATGAAGTATCTCTTCGTTTGCTACCTTAATGTTCAAAGGTATAGGTAATTTTTTGGGAAATAATTCTTGTCGTCTAGCAAAATCACATGCTATAAACGAACAGGTAGCACCCGAATCAAAAAGCACGTATGTATTTATGTTATTGATTGGAATAATACATGCAACTACCTCCCCTGATGCCACAGCATATTGGACCATCATGTTAAAAGTGCGAGCCATTGATTTACCTGACTGAGATGGACCACTAATAGCTAACTTACCACAATTAGTTCCCTTACTTCCTTCCGTTCCCTTCTTCGGGCAATTCTTTGCTATGTGATCAGTTGATCCACATACAAAACATCCGTGATTTTTCTTCGGATTTGGACAGTTAGGCGAAATGTTCCCTTCCTGTCCACAATTATAACATACTACCTTTCCTTTGAGACATACTCCTAAGTGAGTCTTCCCGCAGGTTTTACAGGCCTTCATCCTTCTCTTAGAATCCCCTTGTTTTACTCCGGTATTCCCAGATTTAAATCCCTTCCTCTTTTGACCGTTTCCACTTCCACTGGCTCCCTCGGTCTTGGTTCCTGCATCAACCTTGCCCTTGTTTTTCTTATCCTTATGGTACTGGTTGAGAGCCTCATTCCCACATTGGGCAATTATTACCTTTTCTAATATGGTTCCAAAGGAAGTACTTTGGAACACTGAGATTCGGCTATAGAGCCAGGGTTTTAGGCTCTGCTCGAACCTTCTAGCCTTTCTCACTTCAGTGTCCACTAGATGTGGAGCGAATCGTGCCAGTTCATTAAACTTGGCAGCATACTGGGGAACTGTCATATCCCCTTATTTAAATTCAAGAAACCTCATTTCCATCCTCCCTTGCATACTCGTGGGAAAATAGTTCTCGAAGAAAATCTCCTTAAACCTCTCCCACGCTAGATTTCCTATATCAGCCCCAGCCTCATTTGCCTCCCACCAGAAGTTGGCCTCTCCTTTCATCAAATAGGTTGCAAAGGCAACCTTTTGACCCTCCTTAACATTTACTATTACAAATGCCTTCTCGATTTCTTTTACCCAAGTCTGGGCTTCTATTGGGTCCGTAGTTCCTTTGAACTCCAGCGAACCTACACTTTTAAAGTCCTTAAAAGTAGTAGCTCGTACTACTCCAGGAATCACGGGTACATTAGCCCCCGCTCTATTAAATGCAGTCGTTAAAAGGTTAACGAACTCCTGCATTAGATTAACCGGACCACCCTCCGGTTGGTTAACATTAGCGTCTTGATTTCGTTGTCTCCTTCTTGGCGGCATTTTGCTGTTAAGGAAACAATACATCATTATTACTTTATTCTTGTTGGTTTGTTATTATTTATAATAAAACAATAACTCATACTCATTACTCAATATTTTCTAAGAAAAGACTTATATTGATTCATAACTTGCAGTATAACACTACATTGTTTACATTACTCATCCTTGCTGATTACATTATTATCCTGCAATTACTTTCCAAAAATTGGGATTTTACACAAGACTACCCTTTGTTTATACAAAAGAGGGTTTTACGGCACTACTAGACATATAATATTTACATATCTAAGCTACTCTAGCTATTGCTAGATTACATCTGCCATAAGGCATTCTCAAAATTTGCTCTGGCCAAACCGGCAATCACATCTCTACTGATGGTATGACGGGTTTGTCCTACTTGTACCTGATATCCAGCTACCTGTTGCTGGAAATCCACATGAGAACTCCTATGTATATAGGACATCCTCTCCAACTTCTGCTGTTTACTCTTTAGCTTCTGTTTGAGCTCAAAGAATTCTCCTTTCAAATCTCGGACCTTATCCATAGCTAGGACTCTATCATCGTGCTCCTCTTTCCACATTCCTTCCATACTAGCCTTGTCCTCCCGGACATCTTGGAGTTCCTCTTTCAACTCCTTAACCTCCTGGTAGTAATGGATATTTCTATCCAATACTGACATAAACAATGCCTTCATTGATTCTCCCGTAGAAAATTCCTCCGTAGGTGGAACCTGATCAAAGGACATCACGTCCACCTCATCCTCTATCATGCCATCAAATATAGACATATAGTCTAAATCGTCTGAGTCTCCAGACTCAATTGTCACCACTTCTGGTTCTACGACTACAGGATTTGGTAGTATCTCTACCCGATTAACCGAATCCTCGCTCACTACATGTATATCCCTATACATATCATTTTCTCCTGAAATCTACAATAAAATAATATAGTTTGATTAGTACACGTCAGTGAAATAATAGAAACACATAACATAATATAATGCATTTTTATAGAGTTACTTTCCATCTTTTACTTCTTTATTATTTCTTAAGGTTATGACTTAAGGTTCTATTTTCCCCCTTAAGTTTTATAACCTAGGCTCTGATACCAACTTGTAGCGCCCCCAAATCCGGGTATCTTCCAACCCGACAGATGGTGCAATACTGTACAACATTTATATATTCATTCAATTGAAAAGTCTCAAAGAACGAATATAACTTCTAAATATTAAAGTAATATTTATAATTTCCCTGGTTCTATACCCATTACAAAGGTTCTTTATCATAATATCAGTTACATTACAACAATAGACCTATACTATTACAAGACAGCTTAACAATCTGCCTTAGCTTTTCCTTTATCTCTTTTTGATCCTTTGGGACGTTCAGTCTTAGCTGCATTCATATGGTTCAAGCAAGAGTAAGAATGGCTAGCTCAGCAAGTATAACAATTCAATAACAACATGCTTGACACATACGAATCGTATATCTTCAATAACTGAACAATAGTTATGAAGTACTATTGATAATTCAAAATAGCACTTCATCTTTTTTTTCAAAATGTTTTACAATATTAACAATATTTAGTAAAACATTCACTCCGATCAAAGACCTTGAGTGTTCATTCTTTCTTGGAAAAAGGACAACCCGGAACGAATTCCGTAAGCTCGATATTACTTACGAGCACTTCTAGTTGATCAGCCTATTGTACTCTATGTTGATCAACACTACATCCATTAAATATATGTACGTTTAATCATTTGGCAACCTCACGTGCCTGTCGTTTTACCGACAAAACATTTGTTTAACATTTCAGTCTTCTTTTGAAAACCATATCAAGTAGTTAACAAAAGATAGCAACATTCGATAATGCAACAGTAGATTATCAATTCTAGCCAAAGGGGATTGGCTTTAACCTCAACGTACCTCAATTCATACGAAAGAATACATGAATCTTAAACTTGTTCAGATTGAACTGAAACAAGAGTTAGAATACTTGCCTTTAGCGTGTGCTACCGTATATTAACTTTATGTTTAAGTCTTTAATGTCCCTACAGTACATGATCACATAATGTCTTACATTAGGTCACATATAATCAAGTATGTATATGACTATATCTTACCTTTCTTCTCAATCTAATTGTGTATTAGATTCAGTTACTATTCGTTCCAATTTATCATTTATCCGTGTAATTACACTTGACTAGGTTATCTCAACCTTTATACAATATCCTTAAGGTTTAACAGAGTTTAAACAATGTTACATTACCTTCCTTAAGTTTGTGTTTACTTTTAAATCCTTTAGGTTTTCTTTTCTTTGTACTTAGAACATTCTTGATCATCCTTGTTCTGAGACTGGCGCTGCGGCGCCGGTCCTATACTTACATCTCGCGCTGCGGCGCGAACCTTATTCTAGCATGTCCCGGACTTGGCGCTGGGGCGCGAGTCCTTACTTAATGGGGCTGCGCTACGGCGCCACTCTCCAGAGGTTTTTCGTACTGTGCATGGCGCTGGGGCGCGGTCTCTTTGCTTTGGGTTGGCGCCACGGCGCCAACTCTGTGCACCAGAAAATAATTTCAGTTTTGAAATTTTGTGAACTTCCCGGACGCATAACTTCTTCGTTATAAGTCCGAATTGGCTCGTTCAAAAGCCTACGGTTCACAAATTACGTAATCTACATGATCATCCAAGAATTTTATCTATTTGACTTTGTTTCCTAAAAATTCACCTATTGGTTCATTTTTAACAAAAACGATAAACGCTCCTGAACGTTCAACGCTCGTTTCTTCGTTCTAAGTCGGAATCCGGTCATTTTCGAGTTCGCAACTCTTAAATGCCAAATATGACTTAACTCCATTGTAAAACAATAATTCCGTGATCAAACACAAAATTTGATTTCCATTCCGAGAATTTTACGAATTCGACGATTGTCGTCCAATCGTGTAATTTCCGGCGAATCTTCATTCTTACAATTTGTTCAATATTTCAAATGAACTTCATTCATTATGTGAACATCTCAACATACATAATACAACAACTTATTTTCATTGTTGGACTTTGACTCCTCATGAGCTTATAACTTATCAAATTATAAACTACCAAAGATTTGATTATTCATGACTTATGACAATTAAAGTTTCTTAATCATCATACTTTACATGTGCTTCACATATAACTTTACTTAGGTGTACATGATACATATGATCATATAAATTCTTTTATCTTCGTATCAATTCTCTTAATAAACTCCTTATAAGTTCATATTATCTTCACATAAGTGTATAACTTATGTTAGTTTAAATGACTTATTACCAACTTATGTGGCTTAAGTCCATGACTTACATATTCTTCTTGCTTCTTATCATTCATGTTTCTTAATCCATTTTTTCTTATCAACATATCATGGTAGAGATAGAAGATAATTGAAGAAGAAGTCTTACTCTTTTGGAGTCTTGGTAAGGTAGCTTTCTCCTTCTTCTTACTTATGGAATGACTTATGTGTAGCTTATTCTCTCTAACACTTAAGCACTTTGAGAAGTCTAGATTATTTGAACAACCAACAAATGCTTGTAAGTCTTCTTTATTTATAGAACTTGCAAAGTTAGGGTAGTTTGGTCTTTAAAACATCCCACCTCCTTAAGCCACCTCCTTACTATTCATTACTTGCTAACCACTCTCTTATCCTTTGCTTGGTCATTACTCATTTAACTTGGTCATCACATTAACTTGATCACCACATATTAACTATATTGATATGGTTTGCCCCATGGGTCAACCCATTCATTGGACTATAGCTTGGGCTTGGATTAAATTAACCTTTGGCTATAAATTAATAAACACTAATTGGTTCATTAATTAATAATTGGGCCTCTCCCTTTAATTCACTTGGACTTGTATATAATTGTTAACCAATCTTCTAAGTCCATTAACATTTCTTAATACATATACTCATAGTTTATATATTATTTTCGTATTCTAATTCCTATAGAATTTTTATACGAAATTTCATCCTTCATACAACTCGTATAATACTTCATATTATACTCATATCCATTTATTTGTACAATACATAAGTATCATACCATTATTACATATTCATTACTATTTCGCCTTCCTTAACGTTTATAAATTAAGTCCACAAGCGAAATATCGTTTTTTCCATAACTAGATTTTTATTACATAATCCATCTCACCTTATTATTCCATCATTACCTATTTCTCGGAAATCCAAAATTATATCCCGAGCAAATATCGATGAATAGTATTTTTCGGAAAATTTCTCGGAAAACTTTTATTTTCGTCTTGAAAATTCAAACACTTTAATTCATCCACGTAGCTCAAATACTACGACATTCCAACGTTACTAGGTTATATACCGACAACCATCTTGATAACACATAGAATAAGATTTTATTATTATTTAAATTAATAAAATCATTTTACAATAAGATCCGAATTTCTCGGTCGTTACACAAGCCAATCATGTATGATGATAAAGCATATACTTTATAATCAATCTTATTTATTTATTAATAAAATAATTATTTATTAAAGGCATTTATTATCAACATGGTGCTGTTTTAATAATATGTGATAAACACATAGTTTTAAGCAATGTTTTTAGAATCGTGATGATATCATGCTAATGAGATCTAAATTCTTAGATAGCTTAAAACTAAAATGGTCTCAATCGATGGATTACTAAAAAGGGGATTAGTAAATCCGGATAGATTGATACATTCGTTACTTGCTCATTGGATGAGAATGATTGATCTCATGATCATTTGCGTGGACACACTAAAGCAAGTATGTAGGTGTTTATTAGAGAATAAGTTCACTTAATGTGACTAGCTAAGGAATATCTAATGGAGTTTTACTTGCCTATCAATAGGAATTCCTGTAGTGATAGTAGTACAAATAATCCTTAGACTTGAGATCATCAAAGTATCTTGTATATAATGATTTACACTTTGACTTATTCCTTAAGACCCTTAGGGTATATAAAATGGTATGCGTGGGTGTAATAAGTTATATATGGAGATAATGAATGATCAATAAAGAATATACTACTTTTAGTAAAAGAAGTTAAATGTCCTATGTGATTCGATAAATGACAACCCAGGAATCCTTGGCCAAGGTGGAATGAAATTAGAAAGTAATTTTTAATTTGCATTCATTAGGAGTTGTGCAATTGGGAATCGAAATACATATAATTAAATAAAATAAGACTTGACAGTAATTTCATGTCTTATATTTAATTAGGACATTGCATGGTGGAATGATTCTTTTATGATTAATGTTGAAATCTATATTATCTGAAAAGTCGTTGATCGCTAGGGAGGCTTATTCCTATTGTAGAATAAATATTATTTATTTAAATAAATTAATCGTTTAATTTATTTATTTAAATAAGATTAGAATTGTACTAATTGATTTATTCACAACCGGTTTAATATGGAGAACCTAAATGGTCACACCATAAAAGGAAGAATAAATATTTAAGAAGTTAATGGCATAATCGTAATAATATGTTAAGTATGTTTAATTTAATCTATGGTGATAAAATAAATTAAATAACTTAATATTTATTATTTAATATTTTAGAAATATTAAATATAAATTAATAAGAGGAGTATTATTAGTATTTTTACAATTATTATTATTTTAATTTCTAAAAGAGTTTAGGAATTAATTTAATATAAGTACTCTCATTTATTCCTAATATGATTAGAAGGGAAAATTAGTTAAAGGAGTTTAATTAATTATCCCTAATAAAATTAGGGAGCCCATTTAATTAAAAGAGTTTAATTAAATAAATAATACCTTAATTTAATTAAATAAGGTTACCTAATATCTTTATAAGAGGAGTCTTATATCAGATATAAGATACGTGATTCCAATTCGTTAACATTGATAGCTTTTCCCTACCCTTCTTACTTAACACGTCGGCCACTACGTTTGCTTTCCCCGGATGATATAAGATATTACTGTCGTAATCTTTTATCAATTCTAACTACCTTCTCTGCCTCATATTCAACTCTTTTTGTGTGAAAATATATTTCAGACTTTTATGGTCCGTGTATATCTCAAACTTCTCCTCGTATAGATAATGTCTCCATATTTTTAACGCAAAAAATACTGCTGCCAATTCTAGGTCATGAGTATAATAAACCTTCTCATAATCCTTTAGCTGGCATGACGCATACGTAATGACTTTGCCATGCTGCATGAGCACGCAACCCAATCCTCTATGCAAAGAATCGCTATAAACTACAAAAATTCACGTATCATCTGGTAAAGATAATACATGTGCCTTACTTAACCTCATATTTAGTTCCTGAAAACTTTTTTCACACTTCTCAGTCCACATATTCTTAGCTGACTTCGTCGTCAAATTCTTTAATTGAGTAGCTATTTTAGAAAAGTCTTGAATGAACCTTTGATAGTATCCCGCCAACCCTAGAAAACTCCGAACCTCGGTCGGTGTTTTCGGTTGTTCCCAATTATTAATTGCTTCCACCTTCACTGGATCCATAGAAATGTCATCTTTATCAATAACATGTCCTAAAAACTTCACTATTTCAAGCCAAAATTCACACTTAGTGAATTTTGCATATAACTTCTCCCTCCGTAGTGGTTCCAATACTATACTTAAATTTCAGTGTGATCCTCTGGCGTCTTAGAATAGACTAGAATATCATCAATGAACACTACTACAAACTTGTCCAAATATTGTTTGAACACTCTGTTCATCATATCCATAAATGCATCTGGCGCATTAGTTAACCCAAATGACATAACTAGAAACTCGTAATGACCATAACGAGTTCTGAATGCCATCTTAGGTACATCCTCGTTCCTTACTTTTAACTGATGGTACCCCGTACGCAAATCTATCTTAGAAAAATATTTTGCCCCGTTTAACTGATCAAATAGATCATCGATCCTGGGCAATGGGTATTTATTCTTAACTGTTAACTTGTTCAACTCATGATAGTCGATACAAAGTAGTAACAATCCATCATTCTTCTTTACAAACAATACCGGTTCTCCCCACGGAGACACACTCGATTGATTGTACTTCTTGTCTAATAATTTTTGTAATTGAACCATCAACTCCTTTATCTCTACCAGTGCCATCCTATATGGTGCCCTAGAAACTGGTGTCGTACCTAGTAACACATCAATCACAAATTCGACCTCCTTATCCGGCGGAATACCTGGTAACTCATCTGGAAATACATCCGCAAATTCTTTTACTATAGGTACCTGTTCCAATGATGCATCCACTCTCTGGGTATCCACAACATGACATATGTATCCTATACACCCCTTCCTCAACATCTTCCTTGCTTGTGTCATGGTTAGACAACAAGAGCGTCTCGGTGATTTACTACCGTAAAACACTATCTTAGGTTTCTTAAAAATCTGAAGGTTCACACTTTTTCTATGACAATCTATTATAGCTCTATGGTTAATCAACCAATCCATATCGATAATTACATCAAATTCTCTCAACCTTATCGGTATAAGATATACCGATAATTTGTTAACTCTAATATCTATGCAACAATTTCTATGAATATGTTCAGCGGGAATTATCTCTTCATTCGCTACCTTAACGTTTAAAGGTATTTCTAATCTTTCTGGGAATAAACCTAATCGCTTAGAAAATTAACATACTATAAAGAACAAGTAGAACCTTAATCAAAAGCACGTAAGCATTTATCTCATTGACTAGAATAATACCTGCTATTACATCCGCTGATGCAACTCCATCTAGGACAGTCATATTAAAAGTACGGGCCATGGGTCTACCCGATGGTGTTGGTCCAATAATGGCTAACTTACCACTATTAACACCCTTGCTACCATCCGACCCCTTCTTTGGGCAATTTCTTGTCATGTGGTCCATCGACCCACAAACAAAACAACCTTAGTTCTTCTTAGGGTTAGGACAAACTGACTTCCTCTTAAGGCAGACTCCTAGATGAGCCTTTCCGCATATCTTTCATGCTTCGATCCTACGTTTAGGATCTTCTTGTTATACACCAATATTCCCGGAGTTAAATTCTTTTTCTTGGGCATACTTCCACTGCCACTAGTTCCCTCCACCATGGATTCTCCATCTCCTTTGCTCTTATTCTTTCTCTCTTTGTGGTATTGGCTCAAAGCCTCACTACCACCCTTAGTAATAATTGCTTTCTCCATAATGGTTCCATACGAAGCACTCTGGAACACAACAATCCTACTATAGAGCCAGGGTTTTAGTCCTTGCTCAAACCTACGAGCCTTCCTCTCCTCGGTGTCCACTTGATGTGGAGCAAATCTTGCCAATTCATTGAACTTGGCCGAACACTTGGGAACTGTCATGTCCCCTTACTTAAGTTCTAAGACCATAATCTCCATCCTCTCATGCATGCTTGTAGGAAAATAATTCTAAAAAAAAAAACTTCTTGAACTGTTGCCACGTTACAGCATCTGTCCTAGCCCCACCCTGGTGAGCCTCCCTCCAGAAGTTGGCTTATCCTTTCATTATATAGGTCAAAAAAAAAAGTCTTTTGCGCCTCCCCTACGTTTGCGATTCCAAACGCCTTCTTAATTTTCTTCACCCATGTTTGGACCTTAATTGGGTCCATAGTTCCTTTGAACTCCGGCGGACCTACACTTTTAAACTACTTAAAGGTAGTTATTCTGGCTACCCTAGGGACTGCGGGTGCTCTACCGCCAGTTTGATTAAATGCAGGCATTAATAAATTAATGAATTCTTATATAGGGTTGTTCTAACCCCCTTGGTTATCATTATGGGATTCAGCTTCCTAATTACGTTGTCTTCTTCTTGGTGGCATTTTTCTGATTAAATAAATAAAGTTTCATTATTATTTATTTGCTTAGTTATTACTCATCAAACAACAACTCATACCACACAAAACATAGTTGATATAAACCTCATTATATTAATACGATTCTTCATAATTCGAACTATTTACAGATTGATTCCATAGCCAAAGCTATTACATTTCTATCTCGCGATTGAATTTCACAAAAATTGGGATTTACAAAAAGACTACCCTTTAATTATACAAAAGAGGGTTTTACGTCACTTCACAACATATTTACCGATCTAAACTTTCTCTATCTAATTCTAATACTGCGTAACAACATTCTCATGCCTCTAATTTGCAAGAATCGACACAATATCCCTACTAATAGTATGTTGAGTTTGCCCTGACTCAATGGAATAACAAGCAATTTTCAGCCTGAAATCCTAATGAGCACTCCCATGGATGTAAGACATCCGTGCTATCTTCTTTTTTCTCTCCCCCAGTTCTTTACGAAGGTCAACGGCTTCATTCTTAAAATCCATCACCTTATCCTTCATGAGCACTTTCTCATCATGCTCTATCTCAAAATATTCTTCAGCAGACTCCTTAGCTTCATGGAGGTCACTAACCTCCTCCCTCAGGTTCTACACAACAGTGCGCAGTTGCACATTGCGGTCAAGCACCGCCATATATAATGCCCTCATTGCCTCTGGAGGTGTTGGCTCTAGTGCAGGCACCACCGTATCAAACGATGCTACCTCTATATCCTCGTCCACATCGACCACCATATCAAAATATGATGGCGATCTCAAGTTTTCCATGCCCCTTTCTGGATATTCCTCATCTAGTTCGGACTCATCTAGGTTCACCATTGGTACCTCTGCCACTAGCACTGGCTCTATCATGTTTACTAACTCTTCACTCACCACGTGTATATCCCTATACATGAAGCTATCGATGAACATCTATAATAACACATAACATGCTGATTAGTACGTAGTACATAATAATACAAGCATAAATCACATTTAGTTTATTTAAGGTTAATTTCCATCTTTTGAATCTTTCGGTATTGAGTTTCCTCAATACTCAATTAACAATTCTTCTAAAGTTCATTTGCTTCTAACTTCTCACTTACTGACGAGGTTATTAGCCTAAGGTTCTTCCCCCCTTAAGTTTTATAACCTAATACTTTGATACCAACCTGTGACGCCCCAAAATCCGCGTACTTTCAACCCACGGATATGGTGCTCCACGATACTCATAACTATATATTCCTTGCATCAAAATGATTGACTTTACTACATTCTTATTACAATAGTAATGAATCCTTTCCTAAGTTCTGTAACCAAATACATTCATCGTTTGTAATAGTATAATTCATATAAATATACTAGTCTATTACAGGATAAACTACTTATCCATCTTAGCTCTACCTTTATCTTTAATAGAACCCTCAGTTTGCTCGGCCATAGATGTAATTATATAATTCAAGTAAGAAGTTAGCATAACTAGCCCCACAAGTCTAGAAATATATAATACATGTACCACGTCGAGAATTATATGATTAATCTTCATTAACTGAACAAATAGCTATGAAGTACAATGAAATATTGAATAACACTTTTCATTCTCATAAAACCATTCCAAAGTACATGCAATAACTTAGGAATTCTTAGTAGGTCAAAAGACCATGAACATTCTATTTGGATTTTTCATTCATGAAAAAGCACAACCCGGCACTAAGTCCGTAAGTCCAATATATCTTACGAGCACTTCTAGGTGATCAGCCTATAGTACTCTATGTTGATTAACACTCATCCATTAAATGTATCTACGTTTAAGTTTTGGCAACCTCACGTGCCCATTGAATAATCGATCTGAAATGCTTTTGTTTATTCATACTCAGTCTTACCTTTGAACCAGTACCAAACAATTGGCATAGGATAGCGTTATTAATACTATATTGAAAGACTTGTAAATAAATCAATCAAAATCTTAAGATTTGTCTAGCCGAGTTAAAACTGGCATCGACTCTTTCATAAAATAATTCATGCATATTATAACATGAATCACAGAAACTTGGCTAGCACGAAGGTTAGACAAGCGTTAAGAAAACTTGCCTTCATGCGTCTTTAATTAAAATTCAACATTTCTTGGTCTTTACAGTTTCTACATGATATATTCATATAGCATACTGGAATTAGCTACCAAACAATCTAATCACATTATTTTTTATCAACTTCTTTCTCTTTTAAAACTTAACCAAATTTATTTCATTAATAATATTCATTTCCAGTTACTTATCCTTCCTTACAGCTTATTAACGTTCATGTATCATAAACCGACACTCAATAACCATCGATTAAATACTATAGTAGTTGAAACCCCATTTGATATGTTAACTCAGATGAATTCCTATTGGATTACCGACATCGGACTCCGTACATAGGTCTTACCTTCACATCTTATCATTTACATATTACACACATCTATTACATAATGTATAATATTAGGACACACATTTAAACTTGAATACGATTTAAGATTTACATTCTCACATTTTACGTTCTTCGTTTAATTATTATTAAACAACGTTAACTTCCTAAAATCATTACTATATATGTGATTTAGGAATGGTCTTATCATATATATTAAGTATATACATGCCCCGTAGTTGTCACGTAAATAGTTGGGCTAATAAATAATCTAGTCAGACTTTTCTCACTTACCGGCGCTGCGGCACCAGCTTCAGGTATAACATTGGCGTTGCGGCGTGAGTTAACAGTAGCCACTCCCTCGTCCCGACGATGCGGCGCAAGTTTCAAAGGCTTGGGCAGCACTACGGCGCCGAACCTGAGCCTTTGATTTTTTTTTTAAAGTTTTTCAGTTCAATTCTTTTCGAACTCGTAACTTGATCATTATAAGTTAGAATTCGACCATTCTTGAGTGCAAGACTCTTAAATACGTTATTTTATGCTATGCCATCAAAAACTAAGGTTTTCGAGTTAAACGACGACTTTTGACTACTAATCCGAGAATTCTACGATTATCGTCTAATCTTGTAAATTTTGCCATAACTTTGTTACTCGAGATTTATACACCAAACCAAATGGAACCAATCCATTGATTCGTTTTCTATACCCTAACCAAGTAATATGCATATAGCCTATACTTTATGATTTTTAATTTGTCCATCAATAACCAAATCAACGTTTTAATGATCTTCTTTGATTAAACTTCACTTAGACGGTTATGATTCTTACTTATACATGGCTTATTAATGTTTTAATCCACTAATAGCCATCCTTATTACTCTGGAAGCGACATGTTTCACCAATTCATACTTCTCTATGAAAAATAAATAGAAAAGAATCGAAGACTACAATTTACGTATTATTACCTTAATGTTCTTCGCGTTCTTGACTTAAGCTTTACTATATTTCTTTGATTCCTCTTGATTACTTGTTAATGCTCTTTTCTCTCTCTCTCTCTCAATATAATGTTCAAGATTGGTGAAAAACACAGATGAACTAACATATCTTCCTTTATATAGAAAACCAAATGGAGGGAAAAATGGTCAAGTGGTTCACCTCCTTACTATTCATTTCTTTGTCACCAAGTAAAACCACTTTACTTGGCCACCAAGTGGCCGACCCATATACCCTTTTTGGGGGTCCCACATGGGTTGCCCCATTTATTTTACCCATCCGATGATCCATCGGTTCGACCCACGGTTTGGTTTCTTGGTTTGGGCTTAGAATAAATTCATATCAGGTTTATCTTGGGTTTGATTTAATACAACGTTGGGCTTGACATAAATCTAAGTTAAATCACTAAAGTACATTAAGAACTAATCGAATTCTACTCGTATAATCCTAGTATTCTTTTCATATAAAATTCGTACGATATATATATTATACATCGTAATAATCTTCATACTATACTCGTATAATAACTACTATCATACTCGTACTTCTCACGTATACTAACTACAATTATTATATATAGTCATTTAATTCTCGAAATTCACTTTTTCTAACACTAACTGAAATATTATTGGATGTTCCATCTCGTCTTAGAATTCTATCATTACACGTTTCTCAGAAATTCATAATTAGTCTCTGAGCAAAAACGGATAAATAGTATTTTTACGAAAATTTCTCGAAAAACTTTTATTTTCGTCTTGTAAATTCAAAACAATTAATCCTAGCACATAGCCAGAATCCTAACCACATCCGTACATTATAGGTCATAGAACGACCTTTAAACAGCTTACTCGCGTAAATAAACAATTAAATTTATTCAATTCCAATAATAAAATAAAAAATTAATTCACAAAAATCTATATTTTCTCGGGTGTTACAAGTTTAGCTCATCCTTTACTTTCATTATTCTCTTCAGGAAATGAGAACATAGCCGGGACTTGTCGGGAAATGGAGTGACGGTCCGAGACGGTGGCTGTAGTAGTCCTTACTATTCTATAAAATATTGTGATAATAATTGTAATGAGGACTCTATTTGAGTTTGAATATTGTCTATGAGACAATATTCTACGTTTTTATGGTATTGTATAAATGAAGTTGTTTTTAAATTTTGTACCATGTATTTGGCGACACATAATGGGTTGTGTATACCTATTTTGGGGGTGTCACATTGTCCCAGACAAGTCAAATTCGGTGGTTCAAGGGAGACCATTTTTTGTGAGTTCCCAAAAAGCGAGGAACCCGAACAAAGTTATCACGTGTAAGCTAATCATAAATTATTACGAATTCTATACCTTATTAGATATCGGTTCTTTCCATTATTTTTTTCACCTACTTGTGCTCAACGTTTAAATTTGACTCTAGAGAAATTAGACTTTAACTTATCTGTTGAAACTCCGTTGAGAGAAACTTTCATTACATCCATCATTTTTAAATCTTGTTTGAGTCAAATCGACACTTTCACATTACCTATTGATCTCATCTCTTTGAAAATACTTGCATTTGATGTGATTATAGGGATTGATTGGTTAACTATTCATCATGCAATAATTGATTATTTTCGTAAGGTCGTTAGTATTCATATTCCTAACCAACCTATTATGCGAATTCAAGCAACCGAACCACTAAACTCAATCACTATGATATCAAGCCATAAAGTCATTCGTTTATTGAAAAACGGATGTCAAGCTTTCTTAGCCCATGTTATGAATTTAAACAAAAATATGTCAGATTTGAATATAAGTTCTATTGTTAATAAATTTCTTAATGTATTCCCCAAAGAACTTCCTGGCCTACCCCCAGAACGTGAAATCGAATTTTGTATTGACCTTGAACCAGGTACACAACCCATTTCTAAAACCCAATATCGAATGGCTCCTATTAAACTTCAGGAGTTAAAAACCCAACTACAACAACTATTAGACATCGATTTCATTCGTCATAGTACATCTCCTTGAGGTCATCCTATTTTATTCGTAAAGAAAAAAGATGGGAGTATGCGATTTTGCATTGACTATTGAGAGTTGAATCATGTCACCATCAAAAATGGGTACCCGCTACCTCGTATTGATGACCTATTTAACTAGTTGCAAGGTGTTAAATTCTTTACAAAGATCGATCTTTGTTCCAGATATCTTCAGTTAATGATTGAAACTGATGACATTCCAAAGACTGCTTTTAAAACTCGATACGAGCATTACGAATTCCTAATCATGTTTTTCGAATTAACCAATGCCCATGTTTTCTTCAGGGATATGATGAACCGAGTATTCAAGGAATATTTGGACCATTTCGAACTTGTCTTTATTGATGTTATCCTAATATACTCCAAAACTCTTAAATATTTCTTCACCCAAAACAAACTTAACATGTGCCAAAGACGTTGGCTCGAGTTGTTGAAAGATTACGACCATACCATTTAATACCATCCTGGAAAAGCGAACGTGGTAGTTGACGCGTTGAGTAGAAGATCATATGCGGGTACTTGTGCGATATTGTTAACACAAAGACCCATTATGTATGACTTACAAAGGATGGAGATAGAGTTAAAGACTCCAGGGACCCACGTGATGATGTCAGATATACGAGTAGAATTGACTTTAATCGATAAAGTTAAAGTTGCTCAAGTTACTGACTTTAGAGCTGATGAATATGAAGAAGATGGTGTTATTAAAAAAAAGAATTGTCGAAGAGAGGAAATTTGAACCCTCGATTCATTGGTCTATTTACAATTCTCGACTGAGTAGGAACTGTGATCTCTAGACTCGTCTTACCGCCAACTATATCTCGTGTTCATAACGTTTTCACATATCTATATTACGTAAATATGTGGAAGACCTGAATCACATTATTGAATTAGAACCAGACGAGATAGCAGAAGATTTAACGTATGAAGAGGTACCTATTAAAATCTTGGATAAGAAGGAACATATTCTACGTTCAAAGGTTATACCTCAAGTCAAAGTTTTATGGAGAAACCACGACATTGAGGAAATGACCTAGGAGTTAAAATTTAAAATGAAAAAAAGGTATCCTCACCTCTTCGACATACCAGGTACGTACGTCAATTTCGAGGATGAAATTTCATAAGAAGGGGAGGTTGTAAGACCCCAACTTTTTATGAATAAAGATTTAATTTTCTCTAAATATTATTTGAATAATAAGGTGTGATTTGATATAATGATATAGTTATCGGTGATATGTGAAAATTTTGCAAAGTAAGCAAGTTGCCATAAAATATTAGTTTAGTTGGGCAATATTATTTTTATCGGGGAATATTCATACGACGACACAATTATTGGTGGACCTCACAACAGAATGACTGTCTGGTATAAAAAGCGACAGAAATAACCTTTTTATAAAAATAACGACAAAACTTTTACCGTTAACTATTAAAATACCCGGTGATAAAAGTATAGTAATATGCGTGGTTGCGTAGTAGCACACTGTATTGTACAGTATCTCTGATTATTGATGCTTACGTAAGAAGTCACTCAGTTCATTTAATAATTGCCACAGTAGTTGTTGCATAGTATCTCATATTATTAATTCAATTATTGTCACAGTATCATCTGTATAATATTTTATATTATTTAATCAATAATTGAGACGACATAGATACTCATATTATTATTTGCATTATTGACAATGTCTAGAAAGTTCTGTCGTAGAAAGGGGTTAGGTTATTTAATTGCGCACCAATAAGGAGAAGTCATTATCGGAAAGCCCCCTCTTTCTTGGGAATGATCTAGTTGTAAATATTGTGAGTAATAATATTGATGATGAATAATTGTTGAAAGATTAAAAATGTGTTTATTAAAGATAAGTGATTTGTGGTATATATTTATTTAATTTTTAATATAAATTGAGGGGTTTGCCATGAAGTATTTGTTTTAAGTTTGACTTATTACATTGACCCCCACTTACTCATTTTTTAAAATTGCCGATAGAAAGTTATCTCAGTTTTGTTTTATTATTATTATAATAGTAATAAAACAGAAAACTTTTTATATAAAATAAAATACTTTTTATATTATATATAAAGTTATTCATTTTATTAGATTATAAATAGAATTTATTGTATTTTATATAAAATTTTCATTTTAATAGAATATTTTATGGCACAATAATGAATAGTAAAAATCAAATTTTCCGTCGAATTCGTGCTCGTGAATTTTTCTTTTGTTCACCCGTGATTATATTCAAATAGTGCCCTGCCATTCTCCTATAAATAGGATGCTTAGTTAAGAAATAAAAATCACACCAGAATCAGAGAATTCTTCTTCTATAATATTGTGCGTATTTCTTTCTAGTATAAGAATACTTTAAGTGTTGCTAATAGTGAAAGTTTTTCTCAAGAATATCTCCGCTATACTAGTCAGATTTAGTCTCCTACTAAGGTAAATGATATTTTTTTGGTAAGGGATATTATTTTCATTCAATATTCGTAAGGAATATTATTTACTTCCATACTCTATACTGTGTAAGTGATATTATTTCGTTTCATATTCCTAAATCTGCACCTATTTTGATCAGTATTGCTTCTATAATCCCTGAAATTATTAGACTATCCTTGAATTTTGTGCTTCATCTAGTATCGTTTCATTGAAATATTGGTCTAAGCTTTCTTATTAAATTTTAATATTTTCATTCGGGGTACTATTCACGGGTACTATTCATTCGGTACACCAAGGTTAGGGCATAATGGTCAATAAACCAATCCCACCTCTTTAATTAAACCTCCTTACTATTCATTACTTAATCACCAAGTTTACTTGCCCATCACATCCTTTGCTTGGCCATCACAACTTTTGCTTGGCCACGAAGATCACCCATGTGATCATGGGGCCCACATTGGTTGCCCTATGGGTTATGCTTTCCCATTGGATCCTTACTTTGTTTGGGCTTTAAATTTAATTACTTCACTTATGCTTTGGGCTTGCATTTAACAAATATTAGGCTTGTTCATTAATAAGTATTGGACTTTCACCATCCTTACACTTGGGCTTGTATAAATCCTATATAATCCTACAAGTCCATTATACTTGCTTAATACCTTATAACGTATAATCTACCTATTAATCTCGTATTCTAACTTGTATACTTATTTATCACATACGACATACCATCATTCATACATACGCGTATAATACTCATATGCATTACCTCGTACAATACCTACATATCATATTATCATCGCTTTAACTAGTTAACGCTTTATTTTCCCTAACGTTCTCGAATTAAGTCCGCATGTAAAAAACTACGTTTTCCATACTCGAATTATTACTACATAATCCAACTTCCCTTGATATTCTATCATTACGTATTTTTCGGATGTTCAAAAATAATTCCCGAGCAGAAATCAGTGAATAGTGGTTTTCAGAAAATTTCTCGGAAAACTTTTATTTTCGTCTTGGAAATTCAAACACTTTAATTCCTTCACGTAGCCAAAATACTACGACGTTCCGACATATCTACGTTATAGAATGACATTCATCTTGCTAACACATAAATATAACATATATTATAATTTTATTCGTTATTTAATTAAATAAAATTATTTTATAATAAATTTGAATTTCTCGGTCGTTAGATCATTCCCCCCTTATAAGGATTTTGTCCCCAGAATCTCGTCTTACATTAAACAAATAACTTAGGGTAATTCTTCTTTATCTTTTCTTCAAGTTCCCACGTTACTTCTTCGACATCGTGGTTCTTCCATAACACCTTTACCGAATGTATAACTTTGTTCCGCAGAACTTGCTCTTTTCTATCAATGATTTGAATCGGCATCTCTTCGTACGTTAAGTCCTTCTCGATATGAATAGGCTCATACTATATTACGTGCTTATAATTCGGCTTATAAGGACGTAACACAGATACGTGAAACACGTTATGTATTCGTTCTAGGTTTGTAGGTAACGCTACCACGCAAGCTACCTCTCCTACCCGTTTTAATACCTCAAAAGGTCCTATAAACCTTGGACTTAACTTTCCCTTCTTTCTAAAGCGCATCTTTTCTTTCGAGGGAGATACCTTTAGAAATACATACGAGCCTACTTCAAACTCCCTATTTACTTGATGTGAGTCCGCATACTTCTTCTGTCTATCTTGGGTTGCTACGAGATGCATCTGTATCAACTTCACTACATCCGCTATCTGCTACACCAATTCTGGTCCTAGCATTCGGCGTTCTACCACTTCGTCCCAACACAATGGTGTTGGGCACTTTCTTCCATACAATGCTTCGTAAGGCGGCATGCCTATGCTCGCATGATAACTGTTGTTATACGCAAACTCTACTAATGGTAGATGATCATTCCAACTACCCTTGAAATCCATGACGCAAGATCTCAGCATATCTTCTAACTAATTGTCCTCTCGCTCTGTCCATCGGTTTGTGGATGATACGTTGTACTCAGCTTCAACTGTGTTCCCAACTGCTCTTGCAAACTCCTCCAAAAGTTTGATGTGAATAGTGGATCACGATCTGACACAATCAAAACTGGTACTCCATGTCTGGAAATAATTTCCTTAACATAAAGTTTAGCTAATTGGTCTAAGTTATACTTGACCCGTATTGGCAAAAAGTGAGCCGACTTCGTCAACCAGTCCACTATCACCCAAATTGTGTCATACCCTTTCGTTGTAATTGGAAGTCCCACCACAAAGTCCATCGTGACATGCTCACACTTCCATTCCGGAATCTCCAATGACTGTAACAAGTCACTTGGTCGTTGATGTTCGGCCTTAACTTTTTGACAAGTCAAGCACCTACTCACATACTCGGCTATCTCTCTCTTCATGTTCGGTCACCAAAATCTCTGTCGAAGGTCTTGATACATCTTAGTGCTACCAGGATGAATTGAGTACCTCGAGCTATGAGCCTCTTATAACACTTGCCCCTTTAATTCTGTCTCATTCGTAACCCAAATTCTTCCTTCAAATCTTAATAATCCCTCATTATCAAGACTATACTTTAAATCTTTTTCATCGATTAACCGTTTCTTCATCTTATCGTAATCCTCATTTATGAGTTGTACCTCATTGACTCTCTATACAATGGTAGATTGAATCTTCGTTGTAAATAGTCTCTGTTGTGATAACCCGAGATTTCGAATAATCAAAAATTTGCGAATAATTTTTTTTTATTAATGTTAATATTAATTATCATTTATGTGACAAGTATAGGTGATACGAGTCTCGAGAAAGTCAATTTGTGTATTGACTAATAAAATTAGAGTAGAGTTGTGCTTAACAGCTTTAGAAACCCTAACCCTAATTTCTGGATAGGGATTCGGTAGTAAATATAATTAAATTAATTATTTTCATGAGTTTGTGTTTGTACCGACGAAATTTATTGATCAATGATTGATCGGATAAGGTTTAAGATTTATAAACCCTAATAAGGGATTAAAAACCATAATCTCAGATTTAGAAAACCAATTGTACGGTTAAAAACCCTAATTTTATATTCGGGAATTCTAAATCCTAAATTAGGAAACCCTAATCCCAATTGGCAAGCCTAGTGTGGGTATTAAACTTAAATATGATTAGAAAACCCTATTATATTTTAGTTATCTTAATTTGTAATTTACAAACGCTAATTGTAATTTAGAAAAATTATTTTTCTATTTAAAACCATAATTCATGGGTTATAAACCCTAATGACCATTTTGACCCTAATTGCTAAATTAAGCAATTTTAATTAGGAATATAAATCCTAATTAGCAAGATTGAATTTTATGATTAGGAAATATTAATATATTTATTGAATCCTAATTATAATTTTGAAAAATTAATTTTCTATTTTGAAAATCAAAATTCAAAAATTTTGAAAATTAAATTGCAAACCTAAAGGGTTTAAACCCTAAACCCTAATAAAAACCCTAAACCCTAAGAGTTTGTACAAATGACAAGAATGCCATTTATTATATTTTTGAAATTATAAAAATGCCCTTTTGTTTATTTTAGAGAGCTAACTTGTAAAAATTGGCTTAACTTTAGTTGGTCACCAACTATTTTGACATTTGTGACTTAAATCTCAGCCAATTAATACCCAATTGACAGCTATAACATATCATACATTGCATCTAGAGAGTATATAAGAGAATTAGAGAGAGAAAGTTCATAAAAGCTAATTATTTTGAAACTTTGCTCTCACCAACTCTCTCTCTCACCAAAAGCTCCAAAATTCTAAGTTAGATCAGTCCTAATTTCAGCCCCTTGATCAATCAATAACATATTGGAGAGTTTAGATCAAGAATTGAAAGCTAAAGGTATAAATCAAATTTTAAATTTTGATCTTTGTTGCTTAGAAAATTTTTGTGTTTTAGTATTTAATCTTATGTTATAATATGTTTTTAGTTGTTATATGTTAATCCATGATGGATCCATAGCATCAAAATGGATAAAAACCATGTTTTTTAAAATCTGTTCTTTAGTCAAAAAGTCGCCTTACAAGCTAATGTCAGACGTTCTAGATCTTTGTGTGTTTATAATTTTTGATGTTTTATTGTTTGGATCTATAGTTTGGTATGTTGTCTTTCATCTGAAAGTGGTTGTATAGTCATTAGAGGTCTAGATTTCATTTTATTCACAGTCAAAACCCGTTGACCGAGCATGACCAGTCACTTTCTGGGTAACCCAGAAAGTGAAAAATATTGTCTGACAAGATCTTTGAAGGTCCATATCTGTCAGGCTGTTTGTTGTTTGTTGATTTTGTTGTATACATGTTGTAGTATGTTGTTTGTCCTTTAGATCCATGTTTTAAGATTCCTTATATCGCTAACAGAATTGAAGTAGGGGGTGGTTAAACTAGGCCCTCGGCACTGACTTGCTGTTTCTGGGAAACCCAGAAAATTGAAGAACAAAGCTTCTAACAGGGTTTGACCGAGGCATATCTTGTTGATCGGTTGTTGTTAAACTTATGTGTTGCTTTGTAAATGTTCTATGACATAAGTACTGTAACGTGGAACCATTAAACAACATTAATCATAACTGGAACACCTTAGAAATTGAGCTTCAAAGTAGCACCATGACACTGACTGGGTTTCTGGGTTACACAGAAAACCCAGGACAGCTCTGACAGTGTTTTACAAGGCTCAGATCTTTCATCTGAGTTGTTGTTGGACCAAGATGTTAGTTTATAATTATAGTATTACATTTATACTACCAAATAAGTGTCTTAGCGAGCCTAGAACATGCATAACCATAGAATTACAAACGGTCAAATCGAAGACCTTGAACACTGACTTTGTCAGTGTTCTTGAGCCAAGAACACCTAAGGCGACAGAAAGCGTCGCTAAAGGGCTTTAGCGACGGTTTAATTAATTTTTGAATTTCTGAATAATCCGGAAATTATTTAAAAATATAAATAAATTCTAAAAATTAACAAAAATGGTTTTAAAAATTATTTTAAATTATGAAAAATAATTTTTGACCAATTGGAATATTTTTATTTAATATTTATAATTATTTAAATATTAAAGGTATTTAATTTATTTACTTAGTGTACTAAATAAATTAGAGAAAAATGATTTAATATTATGAAAAATTATTTTAAATAAGAATAATGTATTTAAAAATATTTTGAGTTATAAAATGTGACTTTTAATATTTTTAGAGAATTTTCATTAATAATTTAATATTAATGATATTAGATTTATTTAATTACTAAATTAAATAAATAAGTTAAAAATGATTTTAATGATTTAAAAATCATTTTAAATAAGAATAAAGTGTTAGAAAATATTTTAAATAATAAAATATAATTTTCATTATTTTTGGAGAATTCTCATTAATAAATTAATATTAATGATATTATATTTATTTAATTATAATATTAAATAAATGAATTAAAAATGATTTTATTAATTTAAAAATCATTTAAAAATGAGAAAAATGTTTTAAAAATATTTTAAGTTATAATTAATGATTTTTAATATTTTGATAATAATTACATTAATATTTAAATATTAATGGTAATGATTTAAAAATAATTTTAATTATTTTAAAAATCATTTAAGTAGAATATTGATGATTTAAAAATATTTTAAGTTATTAACATTAACTTTGATATTTTGACAAGTATGTTATTATTATTTTTATATTATTAAATATTAATAATGATAAGATTATTTGATAATTAAATCATTTAAAAATGATTTAAGTGTTTGAAAAATTATTATAAATTATAATAATTGTTTATAAATTATTAAAAGCATCCGGAAAATATTATAAATGATATTTGACTTATCTAAAATAATATTGAAACTTAGAGACCGAGTTTAATTAACAATCAATGTGTTAATTATCGGATAGGGTGACCAGAACACCGAGAATGGACCGAAATCCAACCAAACCAAAATAGTTAGACTGGATAAGTGTTTATATAGGTTATAAACACTGATGTGATTATGTGGTAATGTGCCTAGGAGAAGTTTGACTGTAGAATACAGTGTTATGTGTTATAAATGATTATGCTAATTGTGAGACCGACATTATTGAATTTAGGTCTTACGAACGCAGTTAATTATATTGTGTAGCTGTAATCAACGTGAAAGGCAAGTTTCCTAACTCAACCTTGAGTTATATTCATTCAATTATTTTAATGGTTAATTATTGATAATTATACCATGTCTAGTGAATTTATTATTGATTATTCGCAGTTAGTGCATGATTAACATTCAAATTGAATTACTGATTCGGAAAATATATATTCGTAGAATTACTGTTGTTGGATATTTATATCTGCAGAAACTAATATTGACAGTACAGATAATTCTTGTTTATTGTCAAATTATATTGAGAAATGTCTTAGCTAATTATACTAGCTAGACTAACAATTATTAGAACTTGATAAATACGAGAAGAGAAATCAATTGTTATTGATAGATCGATGTCAATTGTTTCGGCTAGATCGATAAGTAGATAAAATTTGAAATCACCATATTTCGTTGTTAAATCAAAATCTTGATTCTGAGACTGAGAAGAACAACCTTTTATATAAAGGGAACATTTTAGGTTATATATTCGACCATTGCGCGCTGTTAAGTATTATGCATAATATAGGGTACAAGGAGTTGGCCGGCTCTAAGTACTTGCTGAGGGGTATGATTTAATCTTTATGGTTATCTGATACACCTGGGTATATCAAAGTCCAATCTTTGATAGTTACTCGAGAAGAGAAGTTCTAGATCTAGTGTGATCACTCAGCATAAATCTGGAAAATATTTCACTTTGCTATTGCGTAGATTTAATTCTTGATTATTCAATAGAATATCGTAGAAACTTTGAAAGCGTTGTACTCTTTCATTATCAGATTATTGCATTTCCTACAATACGAGAAGACTTGTTATTGAATAACGATTTGTTCAGCTATTTCAAAGTTCACCGAACTTTGGTTTCATTCTATCAAAATAGATAGTATGTTCTTATTGATTCATATACATTTATTGTATATTTTAACTTGCGGAGAAAACTTGTTGCTCACCCTTGCTATAAATAAAACTTTTCATCTAGGGACGATGTTGCAGAAGGTGATGCGTAGAAGAACAAGGGAAAAGACATAGTTATAAATTAGTTATGATGAACAATATTATTATGTTATATTGTATTGTAAACCCTTTTTGTATATCTAAAGGGGTATTTCTGTAATGTTAAGGTTAGTGGAGCTGAGACTTATGTATTAACAATATATGTTAATGACTTATGTAATCCTATTTATATATGAATGGGTAGTTAGTTGGTATTATATTGTGGATCATGAGCACCAAACTCGGGGGTCAGGTAACCTGAATTTGGGGGTGTCACAGGTTGGTATCAGAGCTGTAGTGACCAAGGTGTCACCAGCTAGTAGAAGAGCTGTAGGTTATAAACTTTAAGTGGGGTGGGGGAAAACCCTAGGATTATAACCATACGCGAGATAGAGAAAACTCATGTAGAGATCTAAGTGAGGGATTATCGAAGTGTATCAATAGTGAGATAAGTGGACACATAGTGTGATAATTTTGTACTAATGAAGTACTAATCAAGTTATTTAAACTGATTGTAGAATGTCTGGAGAAGGTAAAAAGATTGCGTAGATGCTAGCGGCTGTTGCACCGGTGCTAGAAGCCGAGGTGCCAGCGCAAAGCGAATCAGTGGAGAAGGTGGGAGAAGATGAACCCATGGTTAATCTCGGGAGTGATCATGATGATTATCCCGAGATGTATCTGAGTGGAGATAAGGAGGCAAAGTCTGAGCTAGCTAAGGTGGACTTAAAGAATAAGACCAAAGTTGGAGAACAAGATCACGAATCTGCAGAGGTTCAAGAACTCCGGAGCAAAGTGTTTCTCTTGGAGGAATTATGGAAGACGGAGCGAGCATTACGCAAAATGACTGAAGAAAGGAACGAGCTTAAGGCGCAGGTGGACAGAATGAAGGCTGAAGGTGGTGGATCATCTGAAGGAACCAGCAAGAAGGACAAGAAGAATAGAAAGAGGGAAAAAGACAGCCCTAAATCTGAAAAATCAAGCCCGAATAAGAAGTAAGCCTGTATCAAGTGTGAAAAGACTCACGCGGGAGAATGCATGATGTGGAAGAACGTGTGCTTTAACTGCAAGCAGGAAGGACATATTTCTTTGCATTGTCCTAAGCCGAATTTGAGGAAGTATTTTTCATGTGGGCAGACGGGTCATGGATTCAGTAAGTGTCCCATCAAGAAGAAGACCGGTGAAGGGAGTGGTCGGTAGATAACTTAGATATGTGTAATAGTATCTTTTGGGTAGAAGTTTATGATAGTAAGTGTTGTAATATCGAGAATGATGTGTAATCATATGTAAATATATATATATATATATATATATATATATATATATATATATATATATTTGTATGAATGAAATCCTTATTTTCTATATGAATATAAGATTAAGATTAATTTGTTTGTTCTTAAAACTCATACTTATGGTAAGTTAATGACTCATAATTATATAAAATGTTTTGAACCCCTCGGCGAGTGGACGCCAAAGGTCTTACTAGGATAAGTTCATGCACTCATATAATTGTGGCAAGTTCCTGAACTCATAGGTGTGGTAAGTTTGACGAACTGGTAATAACTATGTGTAAATGGAGAATTGCAACTTTTTGTGTAAAGTTGTGTCGTTAATTCTGGTATGATTTAAAAAGGGATAGTAATATGTTAAGTACTATATGTACTATATGCTATTTGAATAAATATGCAATTATATGAGAATTATTTTTGAATTCTTATTGTGTTAAGAATTTGTGTAGAGAAAGAAAATTAATATAAGATTTTTATTTAAATCAGACCATGCCGCCTAGACGACAGAATCGAAACCAACGAGAAGAACAGCCGGTGAATAATGAAGGAGGTCAAGTTGACCCGATGCAAAACTTTGTAAATATGATAGCCGAAGCTATGGAGAATAGAGTTCCAGCTGCAAGAGGAAGAGCGAGGAATCCGCCAGCTGAAAGATTAGCAATTTTTAAAGACTTTAAAGCAGTGGGACCGCCTGAATTCAAAGGGTCCACAGATCCTATTGAAGCCCAAACTTGGGTGAAGGAGATAGAGAAAGCATTCGTTATCGCCAGAGTAGCGGAGGAACAAAAGACGGCTTTTGCAATTTATCTAATGAAGGGAGAAGCTAATTACTGGTGGGAGACGAACCAAGCGAGAGCGGGTATAGGGTGGTGTTGTGGACAAGATTTAAGGAAATGTTCTTTGAGAACTACTTCTCGCCAAGTATGCAATATAGAATGGAAGTTAAATTCTTAGAACTTAAGCAGGAGAACATGTCGGTATCTGAATATGCTGCCAAATTCAACGAGTTAGCAAGATTTGCACCTCATCAGGTGGACACAAAAGCGAGAAAGGCGAGAAGATTCAAGAATGGATTGAAACCGAGAATATACAACAAGGTAGCAGTATTACAGATCAACACGTTCGCGGCATTGATGGAGAAAGCGTTGATTGCTAAAGGAGGGACCGAAGCTGCGTCCCGATTTCACCAAGAGAAGAAGAAGAAGACAAACGATGGTGGAAGCAGTGGTGGTAGTAACCCTAATAAGAGGAAGTGGAATGAGAATACCCAGTCGGGTAATAGGACAGAAGATAATAGGGAAGGGAGGGAGCCATGTGCAAATTGTGGGAAGAACCATGCTGGAGTTTGCCTGAAAAAGAAGGGAGTTTGCTATAACTGCGGACAAGAGGGGCATATGTCCCCCAATTTCCCAGTCCGAAGAAAATTCAAGGTTGTTTTGGATGCGGATCGACTGATCATATCATTCGGAACTGTCCGAAGAAGAATACAGAAGAGGAAAGTGGCAACAAGGGACGCAGTGGCTGAACCTTGGCAACTCGAGGACTTGTACAGCCAGAAAGAGCAACTGCCCGTACATTCAACATGACGGCGTAGGACACTGTGGCTACTCAGGAGGCGGCAGTAGGTAATGATTTCGTTTAGAATTTAATTACGCAAGTAATATGAGTTAGATATTTCTGGGAACTGTTTTCTTTTATAGATTCAAGTCACAGGTTATAATTAGAAATACAATTTAATATTGTGTTAATAAAAATGAATTGATGATACAACTTTAAAAGATTGTAGAGAATAAGAAAGCGGTGATTCCGAGGGCGAAATCCTTTTAAGGAGGGGTGAATGTGATAACCCGAGATTTCGAATAATCAAAAATTTGCGAATAAATATTTTTTTTATTAATATTAATATTAATTATCATTTATGTGACAAGTATCGGTAATACGAGTCTCGAGAAAGTAAATTTTTGTACTGACTAATAAAATTAGAGTAGAGTTGTGCTTAACGGCTTTAGAAATCCTAACCCTAATTTATGGATAGGGATTCGGTAGAAAATATAATTAAATTAATTATTTTAATGAGTTTGTGTTTGTACCGAAGAAATTTATTGATCAATGATTGATCGGATAAGGTTTAAGATTTATAAATCCTAATAAGGGATTAGAAACCATAATCTCATATTTAGAAAACCAATTGTACGGTTAAAAACCCTAATTTTATATTCGGAAATTCTAAATCCTAAATTAGGAAACCCTAATCCCAATTGGCAAGCCTAGTGTGGGTATTAAACTTAAATATGATTAGAAAATCCAATTATATTTTAGTTATCTTAATTTGTAATTTACAAACGCTAATTGTAATTTAGAAAAATTATTTTTCTATTTAAAACCATAATTCATGGGTTATAAACCCTAATGACCATTTTGACCCTAATTGCTAAATTAAGCAATTTTAATTAGGGATATAAATTCTAATTAGCAAGATTGAATTTTATGATTAGGAATTATTAATATATTTATTGAATCCTAAGTATAATTTTGGAAAATTAATTTTCTATTTTGAAAACCGAAATTCGAAAAATTTGAAAATTAAATTGCAAACCTAAAGGGTTTAAACCCTAAACCCTAATAAAAACCCTAAACCCTAAGAGTTTGTACAAATGACAAGAATGTCATTTATTATATTTTTGAAATTACAAAAATGCCCTTTTGTTTATTTTAGAGAGCTAACTTGTAAAAATTGGCTTAACTTTAGTTGGTCACCAACTATTTTGACATTTGTGACTTAAATCTCAGCCAATTAATACCCAATTGACAGCTGTAACATATCATACATTGCATCTAGAGAGTATATAAGAGAATTAGAGAGAGAAAGTTCATAAAAGCTAATTATTTTGTAACTTTGCTCTCACCAACTCTCTCTCTCTCACCAAAAGCTCCGAAATTCTAAGTTAAATCAGTCCTAATTTCAGCCCCTTGATCAATCAATAACATATTGGAGAGTTTAGATCAAGAATTGAAAGCTAAAGGTATAAATCAAATTTTAAATTTTGATCTTTGTTGCTTAGAAAATTTTTGTGTTTTAGTGTTTAATCTTATGTTATAATATGTTTTTAGTTGTTATATGTTAATCCATGATGGATCCATAGCATCAAAATGGATAAAAACCAAGTTTTTTAAAATCTGTTCTTTAGTCAAAAAGTCGCCTTACAAGCTAATGTTAGACGTTCTAGATCTTTATGTGTTTATAATTTTTGATGTTTTATTGTTTGGATCTATAGTTTGGTATGTTGTCTTTTATCTGAAAGTGGTTGTATAGTCATTAGAGGTCTAGATTTCATTTTATTCACGGTCAAAACCCGTTGACCGAGCATGACCAGTCACTTTCTGGGTAACCCAGAAAGTGAAAAATATTGTCTGACAAGATCTTTGAAGGTCCATATCTGTCAGGCTGTTTGTTGTTTGTTGATTTTGTTGTATACATGTTGTAGTATGTTGTTTGTCCTTTAGATCCATGTTTTAAGATTCCTTATATCGCTAACAGAATTGAAGTAGGGGGTGGTTAAACTAGGCCCTCGACACTGACTTGCTGTTTCTGGGAAACCTAGAAAATTGAAGAACAAAGCTTCTGACAGGGTTTGACCGAGGCATATCTTGTTGATCGGTTGTTGTTAAACTTATGTGTTGCTTTGTAAATGTTCTATGACATAAGTACTATAACGTGGAACCATTAAACAACATTAATCATAACTGGAACACCTTAGAAATTGAGCTTCAAAGTAGCACCACGACACTGACTGGGTTTCTGGGTTACCCAGAAAATCCAGGACAGCTCTGACAGTGTTTTGCAAGGCTCAGATCTTTCATCTGAGTTGTTGTTGGACCAAGATGTTAGTTTATAATTATAGTATTACATTTATACTACCAAATAAGTGTCTTAGCGAGCCTAGAACATGCATAACCATAGAATTACAAACGGTCAAATCGAAGACCTTGAACACTGACTTTGTCAATGTTCTTGAGCCAAGAATACCTAAGGCGACAGAAAGCGTCGCTAAAGGGCTTTAGCGGCGGTTTAATTAATTTTTGAATTTCTGAATAATCCGGAAATTATTTAAAAATATAAATAAATTCTAAAAATTAACAAAAATAGTTTTAAAAATTATTTTAAATTATGAAAAATAATTTTTGACCAATTGGAATATTATTATTTAATATTTATAATTATTTAAATATTAAAGGTATTTAATTTATTTACTTAGTGTACTAAATAAATTAGAGAAAAATAATTTAATATTATGAAAAATTATTTTAAATAAGAATAATGTATTTAATAATATTTTGAGTTATAAAATGTGACTTTTAATATTTTTAGAGAATTTTCATTAATAATTTAATATTAATGATATTAGATTTATTTAATTACTAAATTAAATAAATAAGTTAAAAATAATTTTAATGATTTAAAAATTATTTTAAATAAGAATAAAGTGTTAGAAAATATTTTAAATAATAAAATATAATTTTCATTATTTTTGGAGAATTCTCATTAATAAATTAATATTAATGATATTAGATTTATTTAATTATAATATTAAATAAATGAATTAAAAATGATTTTATTAATTTAAAAATCATTTAAAAATGAGAAAAATGTTTTAAAAATATTTTAAGTTATAATTAATGATTTTTAATATTTTGATAATAATTACATTAATATTTAAATATTAATGGTAATGATTTAAAAATAATTTTAATTATTTTAAAAATCATTTAAGTAGAATATTGATGATTTAAAAATATTTTAAGTTATTAACATTAACTTTGATATTTTGACAAGTATGTTATTATTATTTTTATATTATTAAATATTAATAATGATAAGATTATTTGATAATTAAATCATTTAAAAATGATTTAAGTGTTTGAAAAATTATTATAAATTATAATAATTGTTTATAAATTATTAAAAGCATCTGAAAAAAATTATAAATGATATTTGACTTATCTAAAATAATATTGAAGCTTAGAGACCGAGTTTAATTAACAATTAATGTGTTAATTATCGGATAGGGTGGCCAGAACACCGAGAATGGATCGAAATCCAAACAAACCAAAATAGTTAGACTGGATAAGTGTTTATATAGGTTATAAACACTGATGTGATTATGTGGTAATGTGCCTAGGAGAAGTTTGACTGTAGAATACAGTGTTACGTGTTATAAATGATTATGCTAATTGTGAGACCGACATTGTTGAATTTAGGTCTTACGAACGCAGTTAATTATATTGTGTAGCTGTAATCAACGTGAAAGGCAAGTTTCCTAACTTAACCTTGAGTTATATTCATTCAATTATTTTAATGGTTAATTATTGATAATTATACCATGTCCAGGGAATTTATTGTTGATTATTCGCAGTTAGTGCATGATTAAAATTCAAATTGAATTACTGATTCGGAAAATATATATTCATAGAATTACTGTTGTTGGATATTTATATCTGCAGAAACTAATATTGACAGTACAGATAATTCTTGTTTATTGTCAAATTATATTGAGAAATGTCTTAGCTAATTATACTGGCTAGACTAATAATTGTTAGAACTTGATAAATACGAGAAGAGAAATCAATTGTTATTGATAGATCGATGCCAATTGTTTCGGCTAGATCGATAAGTAGATAAAATTTGAAATCACCATATTTCGTTGTTAAATCAAAATCTTGATTCTGAGACTGAGAAGAACAACCTTTTATATAAAGGGAACATTTTAGGTTATATATTCGACCATTGCGCGCTGTTAAGTATTATGCATAATATAGGGTACAAGGAGTTGGCCGGCTCTAAGTACTTGCTGAGGGGTATGATTTAATCTTTATGGTTATCTGATACACCTGGGTATATCAAAGTCCAATCTTTGATAGTTACTCGAGAAGAGAAGTTCTAGATCTAGTGTGATCACTCAGCATAAATCTGGAAAATATTTCACTTTGCTATTGCGTAGATTTAATTCTTGATTATTCAATAGAATATCGTAGAAACTTTGAAAGCGTTGTACTCTTTCATTATCAGATTATTGCATTTCCTACAATACGAGAAGACTTGTTATTGAATAACGATTTGTTCAGCTATTTCAAAGTTCACCGAACTTTGGTTTCATTCTATCAAAATAGATAGTATGTTCTTATTGATTCATATACATTTATTGTATATTTTAACTTGCGGAGAAAACTTGTTGCTCACCCTTGCTATAAATAAAACTTTTCATCTAGGGACGATGTTGCAGAAGGTGCTGCGTAGAAGAACAAGGGAAAAGACATAGTTATAAATTAGTTATGATGAACAATATTATTATGTTATATTGTATTGTAAACCCTTTTTGTATATCTAAAGGGGTATTTCTGTAATGTTAAGGTTAGTGGACCTGGGACTTATGTATTAACAATATATGTTAATGACTTATGTAATCCTATTTATATATGAATGGGTTATTAATTGGTATTATATTGTGGATCGTGAGCACCAAACTCGGGGGTCAGGTAACCCGGATTTAGGGGTGTCACATCTGTCCCGATTCACTCGACAACTTCACTTCAATCTCCATCATAGCCATCTTTATTATTAACTCTATTTGAGCAGTTAACATAGACAACTTTTCCCGACCTTTCCTACTTAAGGCATCGATAACTACATTGGCTTTCCCCAGATGATACAGGATTTCACAGTCGTAATCCTTTATCAACTCCAACTATCTCCTTTGTCTCATATTCAACTCCTTCTATGTGAAGATATATTTTAAACTCTTATGGTCCGTGTATATCTCACATTTCTCTCCATAAAGATAATGTCTCCATATCCCTAAGGCAAACACTACTGCGACAAGTTCTAGATCATGAATAGGGTAAACTTTCTCATAATCCTTCATCTGCCGTGATGCATACGCAATGACCTTGCCATGCTACACGAGCACGCAACCAAGTCCTCTATGCGAAGCATTGCTGTACACTACAAAATTTCCTGTGTCATCGGGTAGTGACAAAACAGATGCTTCACTTAACCTTTTCTTCAACTCTTGAAAATTGTCTTCGCATTTCTCAGTCCATATGTACTTCACCGTCTTCCTTGTCAAATTTGTCAACGGAGTAGCTATCTTCAAAAAATCCTGGATTAATCTCCGATAGTAACCCGCTAACCCTAGGAAACTCCATACCTCAGTTGGCATTTTTGATTGTTCCCAATTAATCACTACTTCCACCTTTTCTGGGTCTACTGAAATCCCCTCACGGTCGATAACATGACCCAAAAACTTTACCATTTCCAGCCAAAATTCACACTTAGTGAACTTCGCATATAACTTCTCCTTTCTTAGTGTCTCCAACACTATTCTTAAGTGTTCAGCATAATCTTCTGGCATCTTAGAATAGACCAAAATATCATCGATAAACACCACGAAAAACTTTTCCAAATATTGTTTGAACACTCTATTCATCATATCCATAAAATGCAGCTAGTGCATTAGTTAACCCAAATGACATCACCAGAAACTCGTAATGACCATAACGAGTCCTGAATGTTGTCTTTGGTACATCCTCCTTCCTAACCTTCAACTGGTTCTACCACGTCTGCAAACTATTTTAGAAAACTACTTTTCCCCTTTTAACTAATCAAAGAGATCATCAATCCTGGGCATTGGGTATTTATTCTTTATCATTAACTTATTTAACTCTCGGTAGTCGATAAAAAGTCTTAACGATCCGTCCTTCTTCTTTACAAATAGTATCGGTGCTCCCCACGGCGAAACACTCAGTTGAATGTACTTTCTATCCAACAGTTCTTGTAACTGAACCATCAACTCCTTCATCTCCACTGGCACTATACAATACGGTGCCCTTGAGACCGTTGTCGCTCCTGGCACAATGTCTATTACGAATTCGATCTCTCTATCCGGTGGAAGACTCGGTAATTCACTTGGAAATACCTCCATGAATTCTTTAACTATAGGTATTTGTTCTATGGTCGCTCACACTCTCTGGTTATCAACAACATGGCACAGATAACCTACATATCCCTTCCTTAACAACTTTCTCGTTTGTGTCATCATAAGACAACACGAACGTCACGTCGATTTATTACCGTAAAATATTACAGGAGGTTGTCTCAACGTTCTAATATTTACACACTTCTTTTGACAATCTATAATTGCCTCATGGTTAAACAACCAATCCATCTCAAGAATTACATCGATTTCTCCCAACTTTAACGGTATCAAATCTACCGATAATTTATACCCTCGTATATCTACACAATAACTCATATGAATATCTTTAACAGGAATTATTTCTTCATTTACTACCTTGATATTCAAAGGCATCGACAACTTTTTGGGAAGTAATCCTAAACGTCTAGCAAAATCACAAGCTATGAACGAACAAGTAGCACCCGAATCAAACAGCAGGTAAGCATTTATGTCGTTGATCGAAATAATAGCTACAACTACGTCCCCTGAAGCAACTGCATCTTGGACCGTCATGTTAAAGGTACGGGCCATCGGCCTACCCGGCTGCACTAGACCACCAACAGCTAAATTGCTGCTATTAGAGCCCTTATTCCTGTCCGTCCCCTTCTTCAAGTAGTTCTTTGGTATGTGGTCAGTTGATCCACATAAAACCTCATCTAGGCCTTAAAGTCAAACCCTTATCCATCTAAACCAGGTTCTGCAATTCATCAACTAGTGTAGAAAATTTCATTTTCTGAACATCCTTACTAAACAATTTATTTCAGACATGATCCGGTTCATAAAATGGCTCAATCTTGCGAGTCTAGCTAGTAAACTTCCATATCTACAACTTTGCAGTTTTAAGTTTCTTCAGATTCAAAACACACGAATTTATATGAATTTTTCAAAGTCAAAAACTGTAACAGTTTTGATTTTCTGGACAGATTATTTTTCCTTTGGACCAGCCTTACTAAAATAGACATTGCAAGAAATCTACAAAGAGTTTTCATGCGATTCCACTTTCAGAATATAGCTTACTTCCATATATTCGATTTGATATAAGGCTCACTTTCTAACTCATTATACCCAAGGAGATGAATTTCACAAGATATGTCCACAATTACTCAAAACATACGAATTTTGTTCTTCAAATTTTCTTTCCATTTCATTTTCTTTCTTGAATCCTCTTGTTTGATTCTTGATAATCCAAGATTAAACCAATACAAACAAGATTAAGCATGATCTATTACCCTAGAACATAAATCTACCCAAAAATCAAAGATTAATTAAGAGTTTAGAAGTTACCTTTTTCTAGCTTTTTCTTCTTCTTCTTCTAGCTCATCTCAATTCCTCAATTTCTCTCTATCTCTCTCAATTTCTCAATACAACTTCTATATAACCATTATCATACATTATGAAGAACATAAAAATATAATTAAAACAAGGAATTTAGATTATAGCCTTATTAGTATTGAATTTAAGAGAGAGATGAAGATGATGATGATTGGGCTTGTTTTGTCTTCTCAAAGCTTTCCCTTCTTCTTCTTTTTCTTCCTCTTCTTTTTCTTCCTCTTCTTTTTCTCCTACAACTCTCTCTAACTCTCTTCTTCTTTCTTTTGTTTGTTTTCTAAAACTAACATACTAACTTGTAGTATATACATATAATATGCAATACTAGTAATATATAATATGTGTAACTCCTAGTAATTATTAGATATTCTAATTACTAGTTAATACAGAGGTTACACCAACTTGAACTTGAAAAGCCTAAGACCTTGTTTGGCAAATATTCATTATTTTAATTAATCAGTAGCTTAACATCAATCAATCTCATCAAATTGTCACATAATTATATTTACTTGTTAATTATAATTTCGTGTAACAATCATCACATAACTCATCAAATTTAATTATCTCAATTAAATTAGAACTATAACATAAAATTATTATATTAATTAAATTAAATACTAAATATCCATTTAATTAATCTGCTACACTTAATTACATTACTCTATAATCAAAACAAAATTTATTTATTTACTCAATAAATAATTCAATTAAATATTTATATATATTAAAATTAATATATAACATTCTCTTCACATCAATTCATATATTCTACAATATATGACATACACATACTCACACCAAACATATCTCATAATTAATACTTTTATTTATAAAATTCTCATTTCTAAATTCTAAAAATATGGGATGTCACAAATATGATTTTCAAAAGAAGGCTGAAATGTTAAACAAATATTTTGTCGGTAAAACGATAGGCACGTGAGGTTGCCAAATGATTAAACGTACATACGTTTAATAGATGTAGTGTTGATCAACATAAAGTATAATAGGCTGATCACCTAGAAGTGCTCGTAAGTAATATCGGGCTTACGAAATTCGTTCCGGGTTGTCCTTTTTCCAAGAAAGAATGAACACTCAAGGTCTTTGACCGGAGTGAATGTTTTACTAAATAATGTTATTATTATAAAACATTTTAAAAGAAAGATGAAGTGCTATTTTGAATTATCAATAGTACTTCATAACTATTGTTCAGTTATTAAAGATATACGATTCATACGTGTCAAGCATGTTGTTAATGAATTGTTATACTTGTTGAGCTAGTTATGCTCACTCTTGCTTGAACAATATGAATGCAGCTAAGACTGAATGTCCTGAAGGATCGAAAAAGAATAAAGGAAAAGCTAAGGTAGATTGTTAAGCAGTCTTGCAATAGAATAGGTCTATTGTTGTAATGTAACTGATATTATGACAAAGAACCTTTGTAATGGGTATAGAACCTGAGAAATGTAAATATTACTTTAAATATATAGAAGTTATGCTCATTCTTTGAGACTTTCAATTGAATGAATGTATGAATGATTGTACAGTATAGCACCATCTGTCGGGTTGGAAGATACCCGGATTTGGGGGCGCTACAAGTTGGTATCAAAGCCTAGGTTATAAAACTTAAGGGGGAAAATATAACCTTAAGACATAACCTTAAGAAAGAATAAAGAAGTGAAAGTTGGAAAGTAACCATATAAAAATGCATTATAATATGTTATGTGTTTCTATTATTTTACTGATGTGTACTAATTAAACTATATTATTTTATTGTAGATATCAGGAGAAAATTATATGTATAGAGACATACAGGTAGTGAGCGAGGATTCGGTTAATCGGGTAGAGATACTACCAAATTTTGTAGCCGTAGAACCAGAGGTGGTGACGATTGAGTCTGGAGACTCAGACGATTTAGACTACATGTCTATATTTGATGGCATGCTAGAGGAGGAGGAGGACATGATGTCCTTTGATCAGGTTCCACCTACAGAGGAATTGTCTACGGAGGAATCAATGAAGGCATTGTTTATGTCAGTATTGGATAGAAATATCCATTACTGCCAAGAGGTTAAGGAGTTGAAAGAGGAACTCCAACTGTCCGTGAGGACAAGACTAGCATGGAGGGAATGTGGGAAGAGGAGCACGATGATAGAATTCTAGCTAAGGACAAGGTCCGAGAGCTGAAATGTGAAGTCTTTGAGCTCAAGCAGGAGCTAAAGACTAAACATCAGAAGTTGGAGAGGATGTCCTATATACATAGGAGTTCTTATGTGGATTTCCAACAACATGTAGCTATGTATCCGATAGAAGCAGGACAAACCCGACATACTATTAGTAGAGATGTTATTGCCGGCCTGGCCAACAAAGATTTTGAAAATGCCCTAAGGCAGATGTAACCTAGCAATAGCTAGAGTAGCTTAGATATGTAAATATGATGTATCTAGTAGTGACGTAAAACCCTCTTTTGTATAACAAAGGGTAGTCTTTTGTAAATTCCCAATTTTTGGAAAGTAATTGCGGGATGGTAATGTAATCAGCTAAGGCTGAGTAATGTAAACAATGTAGTGTTATACTACAAGTTATGAATCAATATAAGTCTTTTTATGGAATATATTGAGTAATGAGTATGAGTTATTATTTTATTACAAATAATAACAAACCAACAAGAATAAAGTAATAATGATGTGTTGTTTTCTTAACAGCAAAATGCCGCCAAGAAGGAGACAACGAAAACAAGGCACTAATGTTAACCAACAGGAGGGTGGTCCAATTAATCTAATGCAGGAGTTCGTTAATCTTTTAACGACTGCATTTAATAGAACGGGGGCAAATGTACCTGTGATTCCGGGAGTAGTACGAGCAACTACTTTTAAGGATTTTAAAAGTGTAGGTTCGTCGGAGTTCAAAGGAACTACGGACCCTATAGAAGCCCAGACTTGGGTAAAAGAAATCGAGAAAGCATTTGTAATAGCAAATGTTGAGGAGGGTCAAAAGGTTGCCTTTGCAACCTATTTGATGAAAGGAGAGGCCAACTTCTGGTGCGAGGCAAACCAGGCTAGGGCCAATATAGGAAATCTAACGTGGGAGAGGTTTAAGTAGATTTTCTTCGAGAACTATTTTCCCACGAGTATGCAAGGGAGGATGAAAATAAGGTTTCTTGAATTGAAACAAGGGGATATGACAGTTCCCCAGTATGCCGCCAAGTTTAATAAACTGGCACGATTTGCTCCACATCAAGTGGACACTGAAGTGAGAAAGGCTAGAAGGTTCGAGCATGGCTTGAAACCTTGGCTCTATAGCCGAATTGTTGTGTTCCAAAGTACTTCCTTTGGAACCATATTAGAAAAGGCAATAATTGCCGAAGGTGGGAATGAGGCTCTCAGTCAGTACCACAAGGATAAGAAAAACAAGGGCAAGGTTGATGGAGGAATCAAGACCGAGGGAGCCAGTGGAAGTGGCAACGGTCAAAAGAGGAAGGGCTTTAACTCTGGGAATACCAGAGTAAAACAAAGGGATTCTAAGAGAAGGATGGAGGCCTGTAAAACCTGCGGGAAGACTCACTTAGGAGTCTGTCTCAAAGGAAAGGCAGTATGTTATAATTGTGGACAGGAAGGGCACATTTCGCCTAATTGTCCAAATCCAAAGAAAAATCATGGATGTTTTGTATGTGAATCAACTGACCACATAGCGAAGAACTGCCCGAAGAAGGGGACGGAAGGAAATAAGGGAACTAATAGTGGTAAGTTGGCTATTAGTGGTCCATCTCATCCAAGTAAATCAATGGCTCGTACTTTTAATATGACGGTCCAAGATGCTATGGCATCAGGGGATGTAGTTGCAGGTATTATTCTGATCAATAACATAAATTCATACGTGCTTTTTGATTCGGGTGCTACTTATTCGTTTATAGCATGTGATTTTGCTAGACGACTAGAATTATTTCCTGAAAAATTACCTATACCTTTGAACATTAAGGTAGCAAATGAGGAGATAATTCATGTTGAAAATATTCATAGGAGTTGTTGCGTAGAAGTACGGGGTTGTAAGTTATTGGTAGATTTAATATCGATAAAGTTAGGAGAATTCGACGTAATTCTCTGAATGGATTGGTTAATTAATCATGGAGCAATTATAGATTTCCAAAAGAAGTGTGTGAGTGTCAAGACGTTAAAGCAATCTCCTGTAGTATTTTATGGTAGTAAGTTGCTGGGACGTCCGTGTTGCCTTCCGATGACACAAACTATAAAATTATTAAGGAAGGGTTGTGTAGGTTACCTATACCATGTTGTGGATACCCAGAGAGTGGGATTAACCATGGAACAAATACATATAGTAAATGAGTTCATGGATGTATTTCCAAGTGAGTTACCGGGGTTATCGCCGGATAGGGAGATCGAATTTGTGATAGACGTTGTGCCAGGAGCGGCACCAGTCTCAAGGGCACCGTACCGTATGGCGCCTGTGGAAATGAAAGAACTAATGGTTCAGCTACAGGAACTATTGGACAGAACGTACATTCAACCAAGTATTTCTCCGTGGGGGGCACTAGTGTTGTTTGTCAAGAAGAAAGACGGATCGTTGAGACTTTGTATCGACTATCGGGAGTTGAACAAGTTAACGATAAAGAATAAATACTCATTGCCCAGAATCGATGATCTCTTTGATCAATTGAAAGGGGAAAAGTATTTTTCTAAAATAGATTTGCGGACGGGGTATCATCAGTTGAAGGTCAGAAAGGAAGATATACCAAAAACGGCATTCAGGACTCGTTATGGTCATTATGAGTTTCTGGTGATGGTATTTGGGTTGACGAATGCACCAACTACATTTATGGATACGATGAACAGAGTGTTCAAACCATATTTGGACATGTTCGTCGTTGTGTTTATTGATGATATTCTAGTCTATTCTAAGACGCCAGAAGATCATGCTGAACACTTGAGATTAGTGTTGGAGACACTAAGGAAAGAGAAGTTATATGCGAGATTCACTAAATGTGAATTTTGGCTGGAAAAGGTGCAGTTTTTAGGTCATGTCATTGACCACGAGGGGATTTCAGTAGATCCAGTGAAGGTGGAAGCAGTGATGAATTAGGAACAGCCAAAAACGCCGACTGGGGTGCGGAGTTTCCTAGGGTTAGCAGGGTACTATCGAAGATTTATCCAAGATTTTTTGAAGATAGCTACCCCGTTGACTAATTTAACAAGGAAGACGGTGAAATACGTATAGACGGATAAATGTGAAGACAATTTTCATGAACTGAAGAAAAGATTAAGTGAAGCGCCTGTTTTGTCATTGCCAAATGATACAGGAAATTTCGTAGTGTATAGTGATGCTTCGCATAGGAGACTTGGTTGTGTGCTTATGCAACATGGCAAAGTCATTTTGTGTGCACCACGGCAGTTGAAGGATTATGAGAAAGTTTATCCTACTCATGATCTGGAACTGGTCGCAGTAGTGTTTGCCCTAAAGATATGGAGACATTATCTTTATGGGAAAAAATGTGAGATATATACGGATCATAAGAGTCTAAAGTATATCTTCACTCAAAAAGAGTTGAATATGAGGCAGAGAAGATGGCTAGAGTTGATAAAGGATTATGATTGTGAAATCCTGTATCACCCTGGATAGGCCAATGTAGTTGCCGACGCCTTAAGTCGGAAGGGTCGGGAAAAGTTGTCTATGTTGACGGCTCAAGATGAGTTAATAACAGAGATGGCTAGTATGGAAATAGAAATAAAAATGCTGAGTGATTTGGAGTAGATACTCTTTGAGATGGAGATGCAATCTACCATCGTCGAAAGAGTCAGAGAGGTACAACTCAAGACTGATGAGTGTAACCAAATGAAGAAGCGGTTATCCGAGAAGGAAGATACTAAGTATAGTCTTGATAATGAGGGATTATTAAGATTTGAAGGAAGAATTTGGGTTCCGAATGAGATGGAATTAAAGGATCAAGTGTTACAAGAAGCTCATAGTTCGAGGTACTCGATACTTCTTGGTAGCACTAAGATGTATCAAGACCTTCGACAGAGTTTTTGGTGGCCAAACATGAAGAGAGAAATAGCAGAGTATGTGAGTAGGTGCTTGACTTGTCAAAAAGTTAAGGCCGAGCATCAACGACCCAGTGGCTTATTACAGTCATTGGAGATTTAAGAATGGAAGTGGGAGTATATTACGATGGATTTCGTGGTGGGACTTCCGATGACAAATAAAGGGTACGATGTAATTTGGGTAATAGTGGACCGGTTGACGAAGTCGACTCACTTTTTGCCAATCAGGGTCAAGTATAACTTAGACTAATTAGCTAAACTTTATGTTAAAGAAATCATTTCCAGACATGGAGTACCGGTATCGATTGTGTCTGACCGTTATCCACGATTCACATCGAACTTTTGGAGGAGTTTGCAAGAACAGTTGGGAACACAGCTAAAGTTAAGCACAGCGTATCACCCTCAGACTGATGGGCCGAGCGAGAGAATAATTCAGACGTTAGAAGACATTTTGAGGTCTTGCGTCATGGATTTCAAGGGTAGTTGGGATGATCATCTATTGCTAATAGAATTTGCGTATAACAATAGTTATCATGCAAGCATATGTATGTCGCCTTATGAAGCTCCGTATGGAAGAAAATGCAGAACACCATTGTGTTGGGATGAGGTGGCAGAACGCCAGATGCTAGGACCAAAATTGGTGCAGCAGACAGCGGAGATGGTAAAGTTAATTCAAATTTGTCTCATCATAGCTCAGGACAGACAGAAGAAGTATGAGGACTCACATAGACTAAGTCGAGAGTTTGAGGTGGGCACGTATGTGTTTCTAAAGGTATCTCCTTGGAAAGGAAATATACGTTTTGGAAAGAAAGAAAAGTTAAGTCCAAGGTTTATAGGACCTTTTGAAGTATTAAAACGGGTGGGAGAGGTAGCTTATACGATAGCATTACCTTCAGACCTAGGACGTATACATAACGTGTTTCACGTATCGGTATTACGCCCATATAATCCGGACTATAAGCATGTAATCGAGTATGAGCCTATTCATGTCGAGAAGGACTTAACATATGAGGAATCGCCAATACAAATCATTGATAGAAAGGATCAAGTTCTGAGGAACAAGGTAATACCATCAGTAAAGGTATTATGGAAGAACCACGATGCTGAGGAAGCAATGTGGGAGCTAGAACAGATGAAGAAAAATTTTCCCCATCTATTTGGTTAGAGTAAGATGAGATTCTGAGGACATAATCTTTATAAGGGGGGAAGAATGTAACGACCGAGAAATTCGGATATTATTGTAAAATGATTTTATTAAATTAAATAATAATAAAATCTTATTATATGTGTTATCAAGATGGTTGTCGTTATATAACCTATTGATGTTAGAATGTCGTAGTATTTGAGCTGTGTGGATGAATTAAAGTGTTTGAATTTCCAAGACGAAAATAAAAGTTTTTCGAGAAATTTTTCACAAAAACACTATTCATCGGGATTTGATCGGGATATAATTTTGAATTTTCGAGAAATACGTAATGATGGAATAACAAGGTAAGATGGATTATGTAATAAAAATCTAATTATGGAAAATGTAATATTTCGCTTGTGGACTTAATTTATAAACGTTAAGGAAGTCGAAATAGTAATGAATAAGTAATAATGATATGATACTTAGGTATTGTACAAAGTAATGAAAAGAGTATAATACGAAGTATTATACGAGTTAGTATGAAGAATGAAATATCGTATATAAATTCTATATGAATTAGAATACGAAAATGATACATAAACAATATGTATATGTATTAAGTAATGTTAATGGATTTGGAAGATTAGTTAACAATTGGTACAAGTCCAAGTGAATAAAATGTTAAGGCCCAAAGGATTAGTTAATAAATAGGTTAATGTTTATTAATGTAAAGCCCAATGATTTATTTAATCCAAGCCCAAGCTAGAATCCATGAGTTGTTTGACCCATGGGGCAAACCATATTTATATGGTTGAATGTGGTGACCAAGTTAATGTAGGGACCAAGACTTGGGAGTAATGGCCAAGCAAAAGATAAGAGTTGTGTTTAACAAGTAAACAATAGTAAGGAGGTGATTAAAGGAGGTGGGATGATTTAATGACTAAATTATCCTAGCCTTGTAAATTCTATAAATAGAGGAAGCTTGCAAGCCATTTGTTAGTTGTTCAAGTAATCCAAACATTACAAATTGCTTAAGTGTTAGAGAGAATAAGTTACAAATAAGTTACTTCCATAAGTAAGAAGAAGAAGAAGAAGCTACTTACCAAGACTTCAAAAGTAAGACTTCTTCTCCATTATTTTCTATCTTTACCATGATAAGTTAATAAGAAAAGTTTGGATTAAGGAACATGAATGTTAAGAAAGTAAGAAGAATGAGTAAGCAATGAACTTAAGTCACATAAGTTGGTGATAAGTCATTTAAGTTAACATAAGTTATAAACTTATGTGAAAGTATTATGAACTTGTAATGAGTTTAGTAAGAGATGTGATATGGATGTAAAAGAACTTGTATGATTATATGTATCATGAATACATAAGTAAAAGTTATATGTTGAGAACGTATAATGTATGATGATTAAGAAACTTTAATTGTCATAAGTCATGAACAATGAAATATTAAGTAGTTTATAATTTGACAAGTTATAAGCTCATGAAGAAATAAGTCTAAAATCCAACAATTAGAATAAGTTGTTGTAATAAGTAGGTTGAGATGTTCACATGATGAATGGAATTCATTGGCAATGTGGAACAAATCATAAGAATGAAGATTTGCCAGAAATTGCACGATTGGACGATAATCGTCGAATTCGTGAAATTCTCGGAATAGAAGTCAAATTTTTTGTTTGAACTAGGAACCATTGTTTTCCAATGGAGACAAGTCATATTTGGCATTTAAGAGTTGTGGACTCAAAAATGACCGGATTCTGACTTATAATGAAGAAACGAGCGTTGAAGTTCACGAACGTTTATCGTTTTCGTTAAAAATGAATCAATAGGTGAATTTTTAGCTAATGAAGTCAAACAGATAAAATTGTTGCAAGAATGTGTAGAGTACGTAATTTGTGAATCATAGGCTTTTGAGCGAGCCAATTCAGACTTATAACGAAGAAGTTATGCGTCCGGGAAGTTCACAAAATTTAAAAACTGAAATTGTTTTCTGGTGCACAGAGTTGGCGCCGCGGTGCCAACCCTAGGCTAAATGAGTCGCACCGCAGCGCGTAACAGTAGCCGAGCACACTGCAAGAGTTCGCCGCAGCGCGAACAGTAGTACAATTTGTGGTGCCGCAGCGCCATGTACAGTAAGAAAATCTTCTGGAGTGTGGCGCCGCAGCGCGGCCCATTAAGTAAGGACTCGCGCCGTAGCGCCAGTCTCAGAACAAAGATAGTAATGAATGTTTCTAAGTACACAGAAAGGGAAGCTAATTGTTTTGAAAGTAAACACAACTTAAGGAATGTAATGTAACTTTGTTTAAACTTTGTTAAACCTTAAGGATGTTGTATAAAAGTTGAGATAGCTTAGTAGATTATAAATGCATGGATAATGATAAACCGGAACGAATAATAACTGAATCTAATACACAATTAGATTGAGAAAAAGGGTAAGATATAGTTATATACATACTTGATTATATGTGACCCAATGTAAGGCATTGTGTGATCATGTATTGTAGAGACTTGAAAGACTTAAACATAAAGTTAAATTACGGTAGCAAACGCTAAAGGTAAGTATTCTCACTCTTGTCTCAGTTCAATCTGAATAAGTTTTTAAGGTTCATGTATTCTTTCGCATGAATTAAGGCATGTTGAAGTTAAAGCCAATCACTTGGCTAGACTTGATCATTCATTCATCTATTATCAAATGTTTTTGTCTTTTGTCAACTACACAATATGGTTTTCAAAAGAAGACTGAAATGTTAAATAAATGTTTTGTCGCTAAAACGACAGGCACATGAGGTTGCCAAATGATTAAACGTACATACGTTTAATGGATGCAGTGTTGATCAACGTAGAGTATAATAGGCTAATCACCTATAAGTACTCGTAAGTAATATCAGGCTTACAGAATTTGTTCCGGGTTGTCCTTTTTCCAAGAAACACTACAAGAAAAAGCTTTATTAGCGACCGCCTATCAGCGACCGCATACAGTCACAGATACCCATCAGCGACCGTATGCTGTCGTTAAAAGGCGTCGCACAAAATCTGGTCGCTGAGATGCACATCAATGACCACTATTAGCGACCGATATATCTGCGACCGCTATGTGCGACCGGAATAACAAAGCAGGTCGCTAAGCTTAGTCAGCATGGTCTAGGGCCAAAGCTGACGTGTTCCATGTGTCAGCGACCGGTATCAGCGACCGCATCCGGTCGCTGTTGTCCACAAATAGTATCCATCGCTATTACCCTACCAGCAACCACATGCGGTCGCTGATATGGAAAAATAAAAAAACAGAATCTTGTTGTTTTGCAGAAATCCCAAAAATCTGTACCTGTTTTGTACATGTTTTATCCCAACACACATACCCAACAACAACATACACAACAATATAAACATCCATCGTCCACCAACACATACACCAAACTAGTATACAAATTATTCAAAACCAATATGATTTTGAATAAATATAATAACATTTCAAAACTTGTTTAAGTAACATACAAACATCCTAAGAATGAATATACAAGTACAAACTTATACTATAACTATAAAACTAATCTAAAGCAGATACGTCAAGCATCATCACCTCCTTGATCACCCTGTAATTAACAAAATAATAAAACAGGTTAGAAATATATACTAATTGTGTTAATATTGGTATATTATGACAATATACAACAAATTGATTTTATACCTTGTCGCCATCCCCGTGTTGTGATGCTGCTGCTGCCGCTACTGCTTCAGCTAACTTCTCAGCACTCAGAGCCCCAAGATGTCCGCCCAGTATCTTCAGAAGATCCCGATCTTGACATATAGCTCTCACACAGTCAGCCGGAGTATGAACAGCTGGATGGCTCGATGACTGTGTAGACTGGGTAGAAGAGCAGCCCGAGCCACTGAAGGATGGGTGTCATCGTTGTCCTTGACCTTTAATGTAGTTCTTCTTCACAAAAGATGCCCTCTCCCACAACTCTTGATCGATAGACGGACGTGGAGTGCCTTCAGGATAGCGCTCATTCAATAAACGCTTATAAGTGTCCTGTCATCATGTTAACAATTAAATAGTTAAAAATAAATTAATTCTGTAAGCATTAATTAAAGATCAAGTTGTTAAAATATATTACCGCTATCTGGATAGCATCAGGCAGACCATCACGAGTGGCCACGTACACATCCAGCCAATGGATAGGTTGACCTTGAGACTGAGACTCCTATACAAAAATAATACAATATTACAAAGTAAAAATGGGATATATTTTCTACAATTCATGATTGAAAACATATTAAAACTTGTAAATACGTACCCTGACAGTGATATGCTGCAACTGTGAAATACTGCCGCCCTTGTATGTTCCTTTAGCCTTTGTGCCATCGGATACACCCGAGGCTCTGTTGGTGGCGGCAGTCTTTCGTCTTTTCACCCAGCTCTCAGCTCTCTATTGGGCACACATCTCAGCCCATATGGACTGGGTGTACCACCAGGGGCTATGCTCGTGCATATAATCCTCTCCCTGGCCTGGATGGTCGATCTCGGCATTGTGAATGGCTTATTGTCGTTCTTTATTCAAGTTGTCCTTGGTGCGGACCGCGCTCTTCTGCCAGAATAATGTCTGAATTACCGAAGCATGCGCGTCCTCCCATCTATACCTTTTCTGCAAATAAAACAACAATAATAACATTACTAAATAATTATCCTTTGAATATTATATTAATATTATCTATCATAATTAAAAAAAATATACCTGAAATTCTGCCCAAACAGGCCCATGTAATCACAGCTGTAGGCCAATTCTGTAAACACAGCTGTAATATGCACTTGACAATTTTATTATCTAAAAAATCACTATAATATACAACATCAATTAGCATATATTAAAGCAATTTACATCTAAGTTATAATACTTATGAACATTTTTCAAACTTATACTTATATAATACTTAAAAAAAATTCGCCAGAGTCTCCCCAATAATATGGACTAGCCACATACACGACGACATGCATATATGGACATTTCTAGGCACCCAAGACACAAGCCAATATAATATCAATCAAAACATTATCAATATACAATAAATAGAATCTTAAATGCTTATATAAAATTGATATATGCGGGACGTACGTGCTATTTGGAGGAGGGCAAATCTGAATAAGAATCCGATCATCCGGATTAGTAGGGGTCTTGGGCACATGATTAGGCCCCCTACCCAAGCCGCGCTTTTTCTGCGCTGCTTCAGAAGCCATCTGTATATTACAAATTTCAAGATGTTTTGCAGAGTCATATTTGATTACATATATATATGACAATAAACATGACAGTGATATAAATATGTATATATATATGAATATAAAATGACAATAAACAAAAGTACATCAGAAGAATAATAACAATGGTAATGTATCATAAATTGATGATGTGCTTTAATTACAACAATATCTGCTTTAATTGATTCCCTCATTTGTTTCAAGTGTCAATGTCTGATTCAGAATCATCTTGTACATGTGTCGCAGATTCATAACCATCACCTGCTTCAAATTCAGTGTCAGATTCAGTCAATAACTCTTCCTCCTCAGTATCAATGTCATCTGACACAAGTATTGACTTAGGATCTAATTCATGTGGTTCATCTCCACCATCTAACTGGATTACTTCATTGTCGTCTTCCACATTTATTATAGTTTGACATTGAAGCATCTGCTCTTGGTAAATCTCCCCATCAACTAATTCTACACGACTACGCGCGGGAGTATGAATTATAACTTGCCAATCTGTAGGCGGTCTATCCCTTTTCTTAACAGGATTAGGACTGTAGTATACTTGTACTATTTGAGTTGGTAAAACAAACGGTTCGTTGGAGTACGCAGACCTATGGAGGTCAATATCGACGATTCCATGTCTGTCAACACGTATCCCTTTTTCTGAATCAAACCAACGGCACTTGAACAAGTGAATATGACCCCCATACATTTCCCCCATCATCATGTCTCGATACTCGATTGGCCTTTGTCAAGACTTCGTCCGGAAAATAGTACGAGACAAACGTAGATATCTCATCGAAACTGTATGCCTCGCATATCGACCCCTGGACATAAGCTCTATTCTTCACCTTCCTCCTAAGGTTTCCCATCACCCTCTCGAAAGGGTACATCCATCTATATTGAACTGGACCCCCAACACGAGCTTCTTGTAACCATATGATTAATATTTAAGCATACTTGATGTTAACGAATGAATGCAAATTAAAGCAGTATGCGAAACTTTAAATATTATACAACTTTTGAGTATCTTGGAGATTCATTCATATCAACTAGTGTGTTAAGGCGCCTAACATGTTTTAAGATTATGCTCGTCACGGTCCCTTTCTATAATTTTCTATGTTTTGGGATAGTCACAACTTGGTTGAGTAATTTATAACTTCTATAACATTTTGTAACTTTATTCTTATATACATAAGTGTTAAATACCCTTGTTAAAAAGATAAACAGTCTCTTTATTGACCATGTGCGTCTAGTTACCTTCTCTGTTGCACTAACAGTTCCCTAGCACTGCCTATTTTGGCTTAACAGCCCCCCAATAGCTTACCATGCAAATAACCAAGCTTGGCTTGGCCCCGTGAGGCTTGGCTAAGCTTGGCGTGGCCTCGTGTGGCCTCGTGGCCTCAAGCCCAGCCCATCAACTCCAATAGCCCCTTAATAGGCTCTAGTGGATCAATAATAGGCTCGTTAATAGTATAAATGTTAGCAACTACCCGACCAATAAAAAAAATTTGCTAGAGTCTCCCCTATAATATGGACTAGCCACATGCACGACAGCATGTATATAAAGTCATTTATAGGCTCCCAAGACACAAACCAAGAGAAATATACAAATTCCTAATATAATAAGACCAAAACAATAACGATAAATCAGTATCAAGACTAGATAAACCAAACTACAGCTCTATAAAACACACTAATAAACCAAATTACAGCTCTAGATCCAATCTAGGTTTGTGTCTATAAATGGGTAAAACATTATCAAGACTAGATAAACCAAAGCAGTCTACGGGGTTTTAGGAATGGAATTTATAAGAAGATTAGCGGGGAAACCGCCAGGAATCAATACACTGAAATAAAATCAAAAAATAATCCTACAAAATTTGCTATTGCAAAACAGAATAGGAAAACTAAAAGTTTAGGGATATACGTGTCAGGGCATGAAACTTTATTTCTACGAAATAGTCGTCAGAGATAAATGTTACTATTCCGTATATATATCAAATATACACACTATACCTAAACATGCATAAACAAACCAAAAATTGATACATTCTTTTCTGTTCATACATTACATATCAAACTCAAATTTATACAAAGTAAAACTTAATTGTAGAATATGTATTTGCACAAATCAAACACTAATTGCAGTATACAATATAGTAAATATCAAATCCAAATTTTCAACATATCAAACCCAAGTTGAATTCAGCCTCGATTAATATATAACAAATTAAACCCTAGATTAAATTTCAAAACTTAAATTGAACACTAATTCATTCGAGGATTCATCATTTTTATAACAAAATATATTAAAACCCTAAATTAAAAACAAATTCTAGCATATTAAACAAACAAATTAAACCCAAAATTAGTTTACCGGTGTGGTGAAGTGGTGGTGCGGCGGTGGTGAAGCGGGTAGTGCAGCGGTGGTGCAGCAGTGCAGGTCCTCTCTTCGCCCTACTCCCTCTTCTCCCTCGTGTATCGCCCTCTTTTTTTTTTCTTCTACTGATATCGCGAACCTGAGTCTGAATAAGTTTTAGTTGATCAGCGACCGCGTCCGGCGACCACTTTCGGTCGCTAATTTTTTATGACGTGGCCCCTTTAGCGACTGCAATGCGGTCGCTGATATATATTGGTCGCAACAAATTAACGCGCCACCTTTTCGCATCAATTTTACGGTCGCTGATGTTGGTCGCTATGAGTATTATCTGTGACCGGATATGCGGTCGTTGATATCCTTGGTCGCTGATAGGCCTTTTTCTTATAGTGAAAGAATGAACACTCAAGGTCTTTGACCGGAGTGAATGTTTTACTAAATATTGTTATTATTGTAAAACATTTTAAAAGAAAGATGAAGTGCTATTTTGAATTATCAATAGAACTTCATAACTATTGTTCAGTTATTGAAGATATATGATTCATACGTGTCAAACATGTTGTTATTGAATTGTTATACTTGCTGAGCTAGTTATGCTCACTCTTGCTTGAACCATATGAATGCAGCTAAGACTGAATGTCCTGAAGGATCGAAAAAGAATAAAGGAAAAGCTAAGGCAGATTGTTAAGCTGTCTTGTAATAGAATAGGTTTAATATTGTAATGTAACTGATATTATGACAAAGAACCTTTGTAATGGGTATAGAACCTGGGAAATGTAAATATTACTTTAAATATATAGAAGTTATGCTCGTTCTTTGAGACTTTCAATTGAATGAATGTATGAATGATTATACAGTATAGCACCATCTGTCGGGTTGGAAGATACCCGGATTTGGGGGCGCTACAAGACCTCCCTCCGGTTGATTAACATTAGTGTCTTGATTTTGTTGTCTCCTTCTTGGCAGTATGTTGATGTTAAGATAAATAACACATTTCATTATTATTCACTTCTTGTTAGTTAGTTATTATTCATAATTAAACAATAACTTCAACTCAAACTCAATATGATCCATAAAAGACTTATATTGATTCATTCCTTGTAGTATAATACTACATCACTTGCATTACACAGCCTTAGCTGATTACATTACTATCCCGCAATTGCTTTCCGAAAATTGGGATTTACAAAAGACTACCCTTTGATATACAAAAGAGGGTTTTACGTCACTACTAGATACATCATATTTACATATCTAACTTTACTCTAGCTAATACTAGGTTACATCTGCCTTAAGGCATTATCAAAATCCGCTTTGGCAAGACCCGCAATAATATCTCGGCTGATAGTATGCCGAGTCTGCCCTTCTTCTATCAGATACCCTGCTACTTGATGCTGAAAATCCGCATGAGAAGTCCTATGTATATAGGACATCCTCCCAATCTTTTGCTTCTTGGACTTTAGGTCCTGCCTGAGCTCAAAGGCCTCATGTTTCAGCTCGTGGACCTTGTCCTTTGCCAAAACTCGTTCATCATGCTCTTCCTCCCACATAGTCTCCATGCTTGTCTTATCTTCCAAGACAGCATGTAGCTCTTCTTTTAGCTCTTTAACCTCCTTAGAATACTAGATATTTATATCCAATATTGTCATAAACAGGGCTTTCATTGATTCCCCATAGTAATCTCTTCTTCAGGTGCTACGGGGTTAAAAGACACCGCCTCCACCTCTTCTTTTGACATGCCATCGAACACATACATAAGGTCTAGGTTCTCCGAGTCTCCAGACTTAATAACTACTACTTCAGGCTCTACTGCTATCAGGTTCGAAATAACCTCTATTTGATTCACCGATTCTTCACTGACTATATGTATATCCCTATACATTTCGTTTTCTCCTGACATCTACAACAAAATAAATTAGTTTGATTAGTACACGTCAGTAGAATAATACAAACACCTATCATATATAATGCATTTTTAGGGTTAATTTCATCTTTTACTTCTTTGACTCTTCTTAAGGTTATGACTTAAGGTTCTTTTCCCCCCTTAAGTGTTATAACCTACGGCTTTGATATCAACCTGTGACTCCCCCAAATTCAGGTATCTTCCAACCCGACAAATGGTGCTACACGGTGCTACAGTTCACACAAACATTCAATTGAAATAACTCCAAAAGAGTGAATATGTCTTCTATATATTCCAATACAATATTCCCTTCTTAGGTTCTTTATAACCAATACATAAGTTCTTAGTCATAATATCAAATATTTTACAACATTAACCCTATACTATTACATATGCAGCTCAACGTTCTGCCTTAGCCTTTCTTTTATCTTTACCGGATCCTTCGGTCCGTTCGGCCTTAGCTGCATTCATATGGTTCAAGCAAGAGTGAGCATAACTAGCTCAACAAGAATGACAATTCCATTTAAACAATATGCTTGAAACATAGGAATCGCTCATATTCAATAACTGAATAATAGTTATGAAGTACTATCGATAATTCAAAATAGCACTTCACTTTTCTTTAAAATGTTTCACAATGAATAATATTCAGTAAAACATCAATTCCGGTCCCAGACCATGAGCATTTCATACTTTCTTTGAAAAGGACAACCCGGCACCAAGTCTGTAAGTCCGACATTACTTACGAGCACGTCTAAGTGATCAGCCTATAGTACTCTATGTTGATCAACACTACATTCTTTAAACGTATGTATGTTTAAGTTTTGGCAACCTCACGTGCCTTTCGTTTGACGACAAAACATTTTTTTAGCATACTCAATCTTCATTTGAAAACCATACCAACATAGTTTGGCAAAACTTGACAACAGTTCAATAGATTATAAGAAATCCAAAGAAATATCTTAAGTTTGGCCGAATGAATTGGCTTCGACTTCATCATACATCAATTCATGAGTAAGAATACATGAATCACAAAGCTCGTCTAGATTAAACATAGACAAGGGTTAGGACACTTGCCTTTAGCGTCTGCTACAATATAATTACTTTTCCTTTGAGTCTTTAAGGTCTCTACAACACATAACCACATAGCATACCATATTAGGTCAAAGTCAGACATGTATAATATCTAACTTATCTTACCCTTCTTCTCAATCTAATTATGCCTTAGATTGTGTATCATTGGTTTTGGTTTACCGTTATGACTTACATCGTTCTTATGTTTACGTTCGAGTAAGTTATTTCAAACCTTTAGTGTATTACTTAAGGTTTAATACTTTTAGGTTTTTAGTTCATTACTAAACAATTAGCTTCCTTTTATCTTCATAAGCCTTCATTACTGTGCAAAACCCTAGTGTTGGCGTTGCGGCGCCAACTTCCCTTCTTTATGTCGTGTTGCGGCGCCACCTTATGGTGAATAAGGTCTGGACTCGGCGCTACGGCGCCAACTCCAGTTCAAATGGTAGCGCTACAGCATGAAACTTCAGTAGGTTATGGGCATGGCTCGGCGCTGCAGGGCCACCTTTTAGCCTTGGGCTGGCGTTGCAGCACCAACTCTGTGCACCAGATACCAAAAACAGTTTTCTTACTTTCCAAACTTCCCGGACTCTAAATTTGATCATTTTAAGTCCGAATTGGCTTGTTCAAAAGCCATTAGCTCATAAATTACATACAATACATGTTCAGACAAGAATTTTACACTTTCGAATCCGTTAACTCGAAATTCACCTTTGAGTTTATTTTTAACAAAAACAATAAACGTTCGTGAACGTTCAACGCTCGTTTCTTCGTTTTAAGTCGGAATTCGGTCATTTTCAAATCCGCAACTCTATAATGCCAAATGAAACTATTCTCCATGAAAAATCAATGTTTTTGAGTTCAATGTCAAGATTTGACTTCCATTCTGAGAATTACACATTATCGTATAATCGTGTGAATTCCGGCATAACTTCGTTACTTATGATTTGTTCATCGTTTCAAATAGATTCTTTCCATTATACTAACATCTTAACATACATATCTTATTAACTTATATACATGATAAGTTCTTATTAGTTCTTTATAAGCTCACAACTTATATACTTATGATTTCACTTTACATGGTTTATCATGGTTTTAGTCTTCTAACAACCATCCTTGCCTCTTCTTATCATACAACTTTATTAAGGTAAACATATGATAAGTTCTTACATGTTCTTCATAAGTTCATAACTTAAATAACTTTGAATTACTTGTTCATGGCTTATTAAGATTTAAATCCTTTGATTAGCCATTCTTATCCCTTCTTAGCATACATGCTCTACTCATCCATACTTCTCTATCAAATTAAAATTGAAGAGATGGAAGATTAAGGTATAGGATCTTACCCTTGAAATTCAAACTTTGCTCTTGCTTGTTCTTCCTTGAACTATGAAAGGTTAACTTTCTCTAACTTATCATCTCTAACAATTAAGGACTTAAGTTGTGGGTTAAAATATAACAAGTAACAAATGAGCTATTAAGCTCTTATTTATAGGAAAACCAAGGTTAGGGTATAATGGTCAATAAACCAATTCCACCTCCTTACTATTCATTACTTAATCACCAAGTTTACTTGCTCATCAAATCCTTTGCTTGGCCATCACAGCTTTTTCTTGGCCACCAAGTTCACCCATGTGATCATGGGGCCCCTGTGACGCCCCCAAATTTGTACCTCCACTTGGTCACTCAAATTCGGTTCATCACGTGCTCAAAGCATTACCATAATAACTAAAATCATACATTCACAACGAAAAATCTAAATTAGAATAATATACAATGATTTATTATAATTATTCTCCCAATTCTAGCAACGTACAGTACTTAAAAGAATACATAATAGTATCGAATAAAGACCTATTACATAATCTTACTTAAGTTTAAACATAGTCTTAATACAACATATTAATCTTAAACATAAAAGGGACAAGCTAGTCGGTAGCCTTGCCCTTGCCCTTGTCTGTTCCAGAGACACCTCCTTGTTCTTCCTTAACTGAAAGGTTTTAAATAAACAAGGATGAACACAAATTGCCCAGCAAGTAATATACAATAAAGGTATAGGATATAATATCACAAGGTTTGAAATATCAAAGTGTCATTTCTTGGATAGTTCAAAGTGTCAGAATAACATCATAGGTAAGGAATATCAACAATAATTATACTAAGATCAATAATTCAATATAAATCAACTTATATATATAAATTCAAAGGCTATCAAGGTATCTGACTGGATAATAATTTATGCTGAGCAGTCACTAAGGACTATTGAACATCTACTAGAATTACCAATATTAAACTGATAACCCAAAATAAATCAAGTACTGTAGAGGATCATTCTACAATACTCCAAGTTATGCATAACACCACATTAATAATATACTCATGTGTTGGGGTTTCCAACAACATACAATCCCATTACCATAAGGGTTGTCCAACTCAGTTTTCAAGATTTCCGCACCAATCAGTTGGTTTGGACAGTTTTATAAATATGCATATAGTCTAGCCGAATCAAATGGCATCGACACTTTCACAATATTCAAGAACAATACTAAGTTCATTATGAATAATAGTTTTCACAAGGGTTTAAGCATAATGGTTCATTTGAACGAGAAAGCAATATAACTTGTATTCAAAGAGATAAGCTTACGGTATTCGTCGAATATAGTAATGCCAAATTTTAGGATACTTGCCTCAAGCGCAGTTTACCAAAATATCGCTTAGCAATACTCTTTCAAATCCTAACATAATGTAATACGTATATAAGATATTCATTAGTTAAACATTTTCGGCAAACAACCTTGATATATATAGATCAAGTGTACACACACGACTAAATCAAGACACCTTATATGTATGTTATTACTTAGCTCGAATCTATCGTCAGACATCATCATTTTAAAACACCTTGTCAATTTAAGCTAAGTTAGGTGTTAACATGCAAAGCTACTTCTATTAGTGTGTCATGCACAAAAACAAGCATAATAAATTTATACTAGCATGCTACATACTTCAAAAATCACAGAAGTCACTTTCTAAGTTTGTAGACTGGCGCGGCCACGCCTGATTTGTACTAAGGAGACGCGCGGCCGCGCGGCTCCCAGTTCAAACCAAGGCTAAGCAGTTATTTTCTTGGCCTAGCTTGTCCATCCTTACATACATAACATATATTAACATGTCAAGGGTCCTTTCGTATCTTTCAAGTTCAATCTAGGTCCCGTCTTGCACAATACGGTTCTAAGTTGGACATCTCAACAATTTAAGGCTATTTAAGGGTATGAAATCACAAAGTACAACATGCTTGATTCCTAATCATATAAGGTAGTCATATAACTCGTATTAGACGTGCTTGTGAGTATTCCTATCACATTCGTGCTATTAACATCGTTTTATTTTGAAATATGCTTCGTTTATGTTTTCCTTGAATTATGATACCTAAGCATGATGATATATATATATATATATATATATATATATATATATATGCATGTTCACAATTATCAGATACTAACTCTCAAAGTAGTAAATAAACCTTCACGTTCAAGGTTCATATTTTCATTTAGTAAAACTTACTAATAATTCTAACATGCTCATGCTTCAATATGAACTCCATGTACTGAAGTTAGTATGTTCGACATGCTTTTTAAAACCATACTAACATGCTTGCAAGGTCGGAATATGCATTAATTTAAGTTCACACTTTCTAGTTTTCCAAATCTTGAAGTTTTCTTGAAAACTCAACTCAATCAATGCTACAACAACGTACTATGTTCAAAACAATATCTAACCACATGCTAGGGCCATTCATATGCATATTCTAACCAAATTAACATGCTCAGAACAATACAGAAACATTACAGCCGTATCTGAGAATAACACCACGCGCGGCCGCATGGTATTAGCCTATAGAAGTGGCGCGGCCGCGCCACTTCGAGCAAACTGAAAAAAATTGGCTTTACTTCTGTAGAGCCTCAACACATCAGATGCAAAACCTACAACCAGACCAACTACCATGTTCCAAAACATGTGTACCAACTCAAATAACACAATGGCATGCTATTCTACATCAATTAACAGAGATTTCATACTATTGCAAGAATTTGACAAACTTCAAAATTAAGAACATGAGAATAGAAATGCTACGTCTTGAAGCTTAAATTAAATTTCTTCACTACTCTGATTATACACTCCTCAAAACTTAGCAACTCACACTGTCTATTCTCACTTAGCTTCAAGCAATCAGAGAATGAAGAAGGAATGTTACTATATATAGAGGATGGATTGCCCAGTTCATGGCATTGCTTCATGGTTTGATCCAATAAAAATTGAGAAGGAATGTGGGATAAAGAAGAGTTGACCAACTGCCCAAACTCGTAGTCATCATCACCACAGCTTTGTAGCAGCTCAGTTCATGTAATGAAGGTATAAGCTACTATTTATATACTGAGAAGGTCACTGATTTTGGGACACGGGTTGTAATTCCTAGCAAAGTGATTAAAATGCTTAGTTTGTTTCTTTTAATTCCCAAAATATAATTTTAATGTGCTACTGCTACTACATAATGGAAAGTTAGGGATTATTTAGGTACTCCCATTATATAATTAATGCATATTATTTCAGTCCAATTATTATTTATAATATGTATGGACTCCATTAAATTACCCACTAGTAATTAATATCTCCGTTAAACTTTATATATATATATATATATATATATATATATATATATATATATATATATATATATATTAATGTGCCACACCAAATTTTCTTTTTAATGTAAGAACTATATAACATCACATGTCTCGCACACATAAATTAACTGAATCATACCATTCTAGTCCTGCAATTTACTTTACTCACAATAATAATTAATAATCACATAACATTAATTAATTACCAATAAAAGTTAATTAATATTCCACAATAACAATTAACAATTAAGTGTTCACTTGATAATTCTTTCGTCGATTAATATTACTATTAATATTTAACCGAAATTCTTTAATAACTAATAACAATTAATATAGATTAATTGTTCGCTTAACAATTCTTTCGTTAATTAATAAAATCACTATTATATCTCATCACGGTGCCACACAAGGCATTTAACGAGTTCATCGCAATTTCCATGTATTATCAATTATTAAATTATTTAATATAATTGAGTTAACTCATCTCGTAACGCAAAATCATTTATATCCAAATAAATATTCATTTTCATTAATATATCTATTTATTAATACGTGAAAATTCCCGGGTATTACATCCTCCCCCCTTTATAAAAATTTCGTCCTAAAATTGCTACAAGGTTACACAAACAGATGGCGATAATCCCGCATCATCCTATTTTCAAAGTCCCACGTTGCCCTCGACATCGTGGTTACGCCAAAGCACTTTTACAGAAGAAATGACTTTGTTTCTTAAAGTTTGCTCTTTCCTATCTAGAATTTGGACAAGAATTTCCTCATGCGCTAAGTTCTTCCCCACTTGAATGGGTTCATAAGAAATCACGTGCTTGTAGTCAGGCTTGTACGGACGCAACACGGATATGTGAAACACGTTATAGATGTGCTCCAACTCAGGTGGTAGTGCAACTTTGTACGCTACTTTGCCCACTCGCTTGAGTATCTCGAATTGTCTTATGAATCTTAGACTCAGTTTCCCTTTCTTGCCGAAACGGATCTTTCCCTTCCATAGAGATACCTTCAGGAATACAAAACTGCCGACTTCAAAGTCTCGATCTTGTCGATGCAAATCTGCATACTTCTTCTGGCAATCTTGAACTGCCACTAGTCTAGCCCTTATCATTGCCACCACATCCACAGTTTGTTGTACTAACTCTGGTCCGAGTATTCGTCGTTCCCCGACTTCATCCCAAAATAATGGCATTTTGCACTCTCTTTCGTAAATAGCTTCGTATGGTGGCTTGCCGATACTCGCATGATAACTATTATTATACGCAAATTCGACTAACGGTAGGTGGTTGTCCCAATTTCCCATGAAGTCCATGACGCAAGTCCTAAGCATATCCTCTAACGTTTGCATTGTTCACTCACTTTGTTCGTCTGTCTGAGGATGATAAGCAGTACTTAACCTTAATTGTGTTCCCATCCTCTCTTGCAAGCTTTTCCAGAATTTTGAGGTGAAAAGCGGATCTCGTTCATAAACAATTGACACCGACACTCCATGTCATGAAACGATTTCCTTTACGTACAGATTTTCTAACTGATTTAAACAATAGCGGATCTTGATTGGTAGAAAATGTGCAGTCTTTGTTAGTAGATCCACGATAACCTAAATGACATCCAAACCTTACTGCGTGACTGGAAGTCCTACCACGAAATTCATCGTGATATTCTCTCATTTCCACTCCGGTATTTCAAACGGTTGTAGCAACCCACTCGGCCGCTGATACTCGGTGTTACACGTCGACACGTAAGGCATCTACTAACGTACTCCGCGATTTCTCGTTTCAAATTTGTCCACCAAAAATGTTGCTTCAAGTCACGGTACATCTTCTTGCCACCCGGATGAACGGAATATGTGATAACCCGGGATTTCGAATAATCCAAAATTTACAAATAATTTTTTATTATTATTAATATTAATATTAATTATCATTTATGTGACAAGTATCGGTGATATGTGTATCGAGAAAGTCAATTTATGTATTGACTAATAAAATTAGAGTAGAGTTGTGCTTAACAGCTTTAGAAACCCTAACCCTAATTTCTGGAAAGGGATTCAATTGAAAATATAATTAAAATAATTATATTAATGAGTACGTGTTTGTACTGAATAGAATTTTGATAACTAATAGATCGTATAAGATTTGTAATTAATAAATCCTAATAAATGATTAGAAACCCTAATCTCAGATTTAGAAAATCGTTTATACAGTTGAAAATACTAATTGTACGCCAGAAAACCTTAATTTCATATTCGGGAATCCTAAAACCCTAATTAGGAAACCTTAATACTAATTCTCAAGCCTAATGTGTGTATTAAACTTAAATATGATTAGAAAACCCTAATTATATTTTAGTTATCTTAATTTCTATTTTACAAACCCTAATTGTCATTTAGAAAAATTATTTTTCTAATTAAAATCCTAATTCATGGGTTATAAACCCTAATAACCATTTTGACCATAATTGTTAAATTAAGCAATTTTAATTAGGAATATTAATCCTAATTAGAAAGATTGAATTTTATGATTAGGAAATATTAATATAACTATTGAATCCTAATTATAATTTTGGAATATTAATTTTTTATTTTGAAAATCGAAATTCAAAAATTTTGGAAATTAATTGCAAACCTAGAGGGTTCAAATCCTAACCCTAACCCTAAACCCTAAGGGTTTGGAAAAATTCCATGTTTGCCATTAAATTTATTTTTCAAGTGACTAAAATACCCTTTTTGGATTTTTAATTATGTAACTTGCAATTTTGGCCAAGACCTTTAGTTGTTTACAAACTATATTGACTTTGTGAGTGCAAATCATCAGCCTCCAGTCGAAAATGCCAGCCATACATTCCATCTAAGTGATTATATATATATATATATATATATATTCAAGAGAGAGAAATTTATAAAACTTGGTCATTTGTCCAACCTAGCTCTCACCAACTCTCTCTCTCTCTCCTAGCATCCGAAATTCTAAAGTGAATCAGTCATATATTAATCCTCTAAAACATCTAGATCAGATTGGTAGAGCCAAGATCAAAGCATCTTCAAGAAAAGGTATAACCCTAAGTTAATTTTTGATCCAAGTTGCTAAGAAATTGTTTTTGTTTAAAGTGTTTAAATCAGTGTTAGAAGTTGTTTTTAGTTAATCTATGATGATCCATGATGGATCCATAGCATCAAATGGCTTTAAAACGAAGTTTTCAAAAACTGCTCAAGAACAGTCAAAGGTGTTTGACAAGCAAATGTCAGAGGCCACTAATCTCTGTCTGTTTATGTTTTTTCTTGTTTTATGTTTTGAATTGGTAGCCTGGTATGTTGTTTTTAATTTTCAAGTGGTAGTACAACCATCATATGTCTGGATTTCATTTTATTCACGGTCAAAACACGTTGACCGGGCATGACCATGAACTTTCTAGGTAACCCAGAAAGTGTAAGATCGGCGTCTGACATCTTTTTGAACAGCTCAGATCTGACATTTTTGATTCTTTTTTAGGGTGGTTTTGTATCGAGCTTGTAACCTGACATTTGTACTGCATATGTATGGCTTCATATCGTGTATATAATCAGTAGATTGATCGGGGTAAGTGGTCAAACTAGGCCATAAGGACATGACTTGAATTTCTGGAAATTTCAGAAAAGTGTATGAACACTTTTTCTGACAGACTTTGACCGTGTGATTCATGGTAGATCTGTTGTTCTTAGACTGAGATCTTGACATCTAGGTGTTCCTTGTCAATTATACTACATGTATGAATACTAAAACCACCAAAACAATGATCAAAACCTAGACTAATTTGTATTAGAAAGTGACCAGTCGAGGTTCTAGGTTTCTGGGAAAACCCAGAAACCGTCTGACAAGAACTTTGAGACGCTAGATCATTTTGTTGTTTTGTTGTACGATCATGATGTTGGTTGGATATTGTAGAGTTACAGTTTAACTACATAATCGATGCTTAACATTGCTCAGAACTAGTACAGATTGGAAATTACACACGGTCAAACGTGCACCCTTGATCACTGTCTGACAATGTTCTTGAGCACTAAGAACACCTAAGGCGATAGACAAGTGTCGCTATAGGCTTTAGCGACGATTTATTTAATTTTTGAATTTCTGAATTTCCAAAAATTATTTAAAAACAGAAATAAATTATAAAAATTACTAAAAATGGGTTTAAAAATTATTTTAAATTCTAAAAAATAACTTTTAATTATTTGGGACATTTTTCTTTAATATTTATAATTATTTGAATAAAAATGATATTTAATTTATTTAATTAGTATATTAAATAAATTAGAGAAAAATAATTTAATATTATGAAAAATCATTTTAAATAAGAATAATGTATTTAAAAATATTTTGAATTATAAAATATAATTATTAATATTTTTGGAGAATTCTCATTAATAAATTAATATTAATGATATTAGATTTATTTAATTATGATATTAAATAAATAAATTAAAAATGATTTTATTAATTTAAAAATCATTTAAAAATGAGAAAAATGTTTTAAAAGTATTTTAAGTTATAATTAATGACTTTTAATATTTTGATAATAATTACATTAATATTTAAATATTAATGATGATGATTTAAAAATGATTTTAATTATTTTAAAAATTATTTACGTAGAATATTGATGATTTAAAAATATTTTATGTTATTAATAATAACTTTAATATTTTGACAAGTATGTTATTAATATTTTTATATTATTAAATATTAATAATGATAAGATTATTTGATAATTAAATCATTTAAAAATGATTTAAGTGTTTAAAAAATTATTATAAATTATAATAATTGTTTATAAAATATTAAAAGCTTCTGGAAAATATTATAAACGATATTTGACTTATCTAAAATAATATTGAAGCTTAGAGACCAAGTTTAATTGACAATCAATGTGTTAATTATCGGATAGGGTGACCATAACACCGAGAATAGACTGAAATTCAACTAGACCGAAATAGTTAGACTGGATAAGTGTTTATATAGGTTATAAACACTGATGTGATTATGTGGTAATGTGGCTAGGAGAAGTTTAACTGTAGAATACAGTGTTACATGTTATAAATGATTGTGCTAATTGTGAGACCAACATTGTTGATTATAGGTCTTACGAACGCAGTTAATTATATTGTATAGCTGTAATCAACGCAAAAGGCAAGTTTCCTAACTCAACCTTGAGTTATATTCATTCAATTATAATAATGGCTAATTATTGTGAATTATACCATGTCAAGGGAATTTATTGTCGATTATTCGATGTTAGTGCATGTTTAATAATTCAAATTAAATTACTGATTCGGAGAATATACTATTGTAGGATAACTATTGTTGGATATTCATATTCGTAGAAGATAGAATTGACAATACAGATAATTCCTGTTTATTGTAGAATTATGTTGAGAAATATTTTAGCTAATTATTCTGGATAGACGAATATTTGTTAGAACTTGATAAATTCGAGAAGAGAATTCAATTGTTATTGATAGATCGATGCCAATTATTTCGGCTAGATCGATAAGTAAATAGAATTTCAAATCACAGTATTTCATTGTTAAATCAAAATCTTGATTCTGAGACTGAGAAGAACAACCTTTTATATAAAGGGAATAAAATTTTTAAGTCGTAATTCGACCATTGCGCTCGACCTTAGTATTATGCATAACATAGGGTACAAGGAGCTGGCCGGCTCTAAGTACTTGCAGAGGGGTATGATTTAATCTTTATGATTATCTGATACATCTGCGTATGTATCAAAGTAAATCTTTGATAGATACCCGAGAAAATCAGTTCTAGATCTAGTGAGATCGCTCAACATAAATTTGGAAAATATTTCACTTTGTTATTGCGTAGAATTGATCTTGATTATTCAATAGAATATCGTAAAAACTTTGAAAACGTTGTACTCTTTCATTATTAGATTATTGCGTTGCCTAGAATACGAAAAAACTTGTTATTGATTAACGATTTGTTCAGCTATTTCAAAGTTCACCGAACTTTGGTTTCATTCTATCAAAATAGATAGTTTGTTCTTATTGATTCGTATACATTTATTGTATGTATTAACTTGCGGGGTAAACATGTTGCTCACACTTGCTATAAATAAAACATTTCAGCTAGGAACGAAGAGGCCAGCGGGTCAAATAAGAACAAAGGCAAAGGCAAGATGCTGGAGTAGTTATAATGAACATTATTATTATGTTGTTTTGTAAACCCTTTTTGTTTATTTAAGGGGTATGTTGTAATTTTAAGGTTAGTGGACCTGGGCCTTACGTATTAACAACTTATGTTAATGAGTTATGTATTCCTATTTATATTTAAATGGGTAGTTAGCTGTTATTATATTTTGGATCGTGAACACCAAACTCGGGGGTCAGGTAACCCGGATTTGGGGGTGTCACGAGTTGGTATCAAAGATATAGTGACCAAGGTGTCACAAGTTGGTAGAAGAGCTGTAGGTTATAAACTTTAAGTGGGGTGGGGGAAAACCCTAGGATTATAACCATACGCAAGATAGAGAAAACTCATTTAGAGTTCTGAGTGAGAGATTGCCGAAGTATATCAATAGTGAGATAAGTGGTCATATAGTGTGAGAATTTTGTAGTGGTGAAGTACTAATCAAGTTATTTAAACTGATTGTAGGTTGTCTGGAGAAGATCAAAAGAGCGCGGAGATGCTAGCGGCTGTTTTCACCGGTGCCAGAAGCTGAGGTGCCAGCGCAAAGCGAATCAGTGGAGAAGGTGGGAGAAGGTGAACCAATGGTCAATTTGGGAAGCGATCATGACGATTATCCTGAGATGTATCTGAGTGGAGATGAGGAGGCAGAGTCTGAGCCAGCTAGGGTAGAGTTAAAGAATAAGGTCAGAGTTGGAGAACAAGATCAGCTATCAGCAGAAGTCCAGAACTCCGAAGTAAAGTGTTTCTTCTAGAGGAGTTGTGGAAGATGGAGCGAGTGTTATGCGAAATGACTGAAGAATGGCGCATGTGGACAGAATGAAGGCTGAAGTTGGTGGATCATCTGAAGGAACCAGTAAGAAGGACAAAAAGAAAAGGAAAAGGGACAACGACAACCCTAATTCTGAAAAGTTAAACCCAAGGAAGAAGCAAGCATGCAACAAGTGTGGGAAGACTCACGCGGGAGAATGCATGATGTGAAAGAACGTGTGCTTTAACTGCAAGCAGGTAGGACATATTTCTCTGCATTATCCTAAGATAAATTTGAGAAAGTGTTTTTCATGTGGGCAGACGGGTCACGGATTCAACAAGTGTCCCATCAAGAAGAAGACTGGTGAAGGGAGTGGTCGGTAGATAACTTAGATATATGTAATAGTATCTTTTAGGTAAAAGTTTATGATATTAAGTGTTGTAATATCGAGAACGATGTTTAAGCATATGTAAATATAAATATGTTTGTATGAATGAAATCTTTATTTTCTATATGAATATAAGATTACGATTAATTTGTGTGTTCTTAAAACTCATACTTATGGTAAGTTAATGACTCATAATTATATGAAATGTTTTGAACCCCTCAGCGAATGGACGCCAAAGGTCTGACTAGGATAAGTTCATACACTCATATAATTGTGGCAAGTTCCTGAACTCATAAGTGTGGTAAGTTTGATGAACTGGTAATAACTATGTGTAAATGGAGAATTGCAACTTTTTGTGTAAAGTTGTGTCGTTAATCCTGGTATGATTTAAAAAGGAATAGTAAATATGTTAAGTACTATATGTACTATGTGCTATTTGAATGAATATGCAATTATATGAGAATTATGTGTTGAATTCTTATTGTGTTAAGAATATGTGTAAAGAAAGAGAATTAATATAAGATTTTTATTTAAATCAGATCATGCCGCCTAGACGACAGAATCGAAACCAGCGAGAAGAACAGTCAGTGAATAACGAAGGAAGTCAAGCGGACCCAATGCAGAATTTTGCAAATATGATAGCCGAAGCTATGGAAAATAGGGCTACAGCAAGAGGAAGAGCGAGAAATCAGACAGTTGATAGATTGGCTAACTTCAAGGATTTTAAAGCAGTTGGACAGCCTGAATTCAAAGGGACCACAAATCTTATTGAAGCCCAAACATGGGTGAAGGAGATAGAGAAAGCATTCGTCATTGCGCGAGGGGCAGAAGAGCAGAAGACGGCTTTTGTAACTTACTTAATGAAGGGAGAAGCCAATTACTGGTGGGAGACTAATCAGGCCAGAGCTGGTACAACGGTGGTGTTGTGGACAAGATTCAAGGAGTTATTCTTTGAGAACTACTTCTCAACGAGTATGCAATCCAGAATGGAAGTCAAATTCTTAGAACTTAAGCAGGAGAACATGTCAGTAACAAAATACGCTGCCAAATTCAACGAGTTGGCAAGATTTGCACCTCATCAGGTGGACACAGTAGCGAGAAAAGATAGAAGGTTTGAGAATGGTTTGACACCGAGTATATACAACAAAGTAGCTGTGTTACAGATTAACATATACGCGGCCTTGATGGAGAAAGCTTTAATTGCTGAAGGAGGGAGCGAGGCTGCATCTCGATTTCATCAGGAAAAGAAAAAGAATACCAATGATGGTGGAAGCAGTGGTGGTAGTAATTCGAATAAGAGGAAATGGAGTGAGAATACCCAGTCGGGTAATAAAACAGAAGATAATAGGAAAGGGAGGGAACCATGTTCGAATTGTAGGAAGAACCATGCTGGAGTTTGCCTGAAGAAGAAGGGAGTTTGCTATAACTGCGGGCAAGAGGGGCACATATCACCTAATTGTCCCAGTCCGAAGAAGATACAAGGTTGTTATGCCTGTGGATCAACTGATCATCTGGTTCAGAACTGTCAGAAGAAGAATGCTGAGAAAGAAAGTGGCAACAAGGGACCCAGTGGCGAAACCTTGGCAACTCGAGGACCTACACAGCCAGGAAGACCAACAGCCCGTACGTTAAACATGACGGCGCAGGACACTGTGGCTACTCAGGAGGTGGCAACAGGTAATGATTTCGTTTAGAATTTTTATTACGCGAGTATTATGAGTCAGATATTTATGTAAACTATTTTCTTTTATAGATTCAAGTCACGGGTTAGAATTGGAAACACAATTTAATATTGTGTTGATAAAAATGAATTGATGATACAACGTTAAAAGATTGTAGAGATTAAGAAAGCGGTGATTTCGAGGACAGAATCCTTTTAAGGAGGGTTGAATGTGATAACCCGGGATTTCGAATATTCCAAAATTTGCGAATAATTTTTTTATTATTATTAATATTAATATTAATTATCATTTATGTGACAAGTATCGGTGATACGTGTGTCGAGAAAGTCAATTTGTGTATTGACTAATAAAATTAGAGTAGAGTTGTGCTTAACAGCTTTAGAAACCCTAACCCTAATTTCTGAAAAGGAATTCAATTGAAAATATAATTAAAATAATTATATTAATGTGTATGTGCTTGTACTGAATAGAATTTTGATCAATAATAGATCGTATAAGGTTTGTAATTAATAAACCCTAATAAGGGATTAGAAACTCTAATCTCAGATTTAGAAAATTGATTGTACAGTTGAAAACCGTAATTGTAGGCCGGGAAACCCTAATTTCATATTCGGGAATCCTAAAACCCTAATTAGGAAACCTTAATCCTAATTGGCAAGCCTAATATGTGTATTAAACTTAAATATGATTAGAAAACCCTAATTATATTTTAGTTTTCTTGATTTCTATTTTACAAACCCTAATTGTAATTTAGAAAAATTATTCTTCTAATTAAAACCCTAATTCGTGGGTTATAAACCCTAATACCCATTTTGACCCTAATTGCTAAATTAAGTAATTTTAATTAGGAATATTAATCCTAATTAGCAAGATTGAATTTTATGATTAGGAAATATTAATATAATTATTGAATCCTAATTATAATTTTGGAATATTAATTTTCTATTTTGAAAACTGAAATTCGAAAATTTTGGAAATTAATTGCAAACCTAAAGGGTTCAAACCCTATCCCAAACCCTAAACTCTAAGGGTTTGGATAAATTCCATTTTGCCATTAAATTTATTTTTCAAGTGACTAAGATACCCTTTTTGGATTTTTAATTATGTAACTTGCAATTTTGGCCAAGACCTTTAGTTGTTTACCAACTATATTGACTTTGTGAGTTCAAATCATCAGCCTCCAGCTGAAAATACCAGCAATACATTGCATCTAAGTGATTATATATAGATTCAATAGAGAGAAAATCACAAAACTAGGTCATTTGTCCAACCTAGCTCTCACCAACTCTCTCTCTCTCCTAGCATCCGAAATTCTTAAGTGAATCAGTCATATATTAGTCCTCTAAAACATCTAGATCAGATTGGTAGAGCCAAGATCAAAGCATCTTCAAGAAAAGGTATAACCCTAAGTTAATTTTTGATCCAAGTTGATAAGAATTTTTTTTGTTTAAAGTGTTTGAATCAGTGTTAGAAGTTGTTATTAGTTAATCTATGATGATCCATGATGGATCCATAGCATCAAATGGCTTTAAAACGAAGTTTTCAAAAACTGCTCAAGAACAGTCAAAGGTGTCTGACAAGCAAATGTCAGAGGCCACTGATCTCTGTCTGTTTATATTTTTTCTTGTTTTATGTTTTGAATTGGTAGCCTGGTATGTTGTCTTTAATCTTCAAGTGGTAGTACAACCATCAGATGTCTAGATTTCATTTTATTCACTGTCAAAACCCGTTGACCGGGCATGACCATGAATTTTCTAGGTAACCCAGAAAGTGTAAGATCGGCGTCTGACATCTTTTTGAACAACTCAGATATGACATTTTTGATTCTTTTTTAGGGTGGTTTTGTATCGAGCTTGTAACCTAACATTTGTACTGCACATGTATGGCTTCATATCATTTATATATACAATTAGTAGATTGATCGGGGTAAGTGGTCAAACTAGGCCATAAGGCCATGACTTGAATTTCTTGAAATTCCAAAAAATCGTATGAACACTTTTTCTGACAGACTTTGACCGTGTGATTCATGGTAGATCTATTATTTTTAGACTGAGATCTTGACATCTAGGTGTTCCTTGTCAATTATACTACATGTATGAATACTAAAACCACCAAAACAATGATCAGAACCTAGACTAATTTGTATTAGAAAGTGACCAGTCGAGGTTTTGGGTTTCTGGCCCAGAAACCGTCTGACAAGAACTTTGAGACGCTAGATCATTTGGTTGGATATTGTAGAGTTACAGTTTAACTACATAATCGATGCTTAACATTGCTCAGAACTAGTATAGATTGAAAATTACACACGGTCAAACGTTCACCCTTGATCACTGTCAGACAGTGTTCTTGAGCACCAAGAACACCTACGGCGACATACAAGTGTCGCTATAGGCCTTAGCGACGGTTTATTTAATTTTTGAATTTCTAAATTTTCAAAATTTATTTAAAAATAGAAATAAATTATAAAAATTACTAAAAATAGTTTTAAAAATCATTTTAAATTCTGAAAAATAACTTTTAATTATTTGGGACATTTTTTCTTTAATAATTATAATTATTTGAATAAAAATGATATTTAATTTATTTAATTAGTATATTAAATAAATTAGAGAAAAATAATTTAATATTATGAAAAATCATTTTAAATAAGAATAATGTATTTAAAAATATTTTGAATTATAAAATATAATTTTCAATATTTTTGGAGAATTCTCATTAATAAATTAATATTAATGATATTAGATTTATTTAATTATGATATTAAATAAATAAATTAAAAATGATTTTATTAATTTAAAAATCATTTAAAAATGAGAAAAATATTTTAAAAGTATTTTAAGTTATAATTAATGACTTTTAATATTTTGATAATAATTACATTAATATTTAAATATTAATGGTGATGATTTAAAAATAATTTTAATTATTTTAAAAATCATTTAAGTAGAATATTGATGATTTAAAAATATTTTAAGTTATTAATAATAACTTTAACATTTTGACAAGTATGTTATTAATATTTTTATATTATTAAATATTAATAATGATAAGATTATTTGATAATTAAATCATTTAAAAATGATTTAAGTGTTTGAAAAATTATTATAAATTATAATAATTGTTTATAAATTATTAAAAGCTTTTGGAAAATATTATCAACGATATTTGACTTATCTAAAATAATATTGAAGCTTAGAGACCAAGTTTAATTGACAATCAATGTGTTAATTATCGGATAGGGTGACCAAAACACCGAGAATGGACCGAAATCCAACCAAACCGAAATAGTTAGACTATATAAGTGTTTCTATAGGTTATAAACACTGATGTGATTATGTGGTAATGTGCCTAGGAGAAGTTTGACTGTAGAATACAGTGTTACGTGTTATAAATGATTATGCTAATTGTGAGAACGACATTGTTGATTATAGATCTTACGAACGCAGTTAATTATATTGTGTAGCTGTTATCAACGCGAAAGGCAAGTTTTCTAACTCAACCTTGAGTTATATTCATTCAATTATTATAATGGTTAATTATTGCTAATTATACCATGTTTAGGGAATTTATTGTTGATTATTTGCAGTTAGTGCATGTTTAATAATTCAAATTGAATTACTGATTCGGAGAATATACTATTATAGGATAACTTTTGTTGGATATTCATATTCGTAGAAGATAGAATTGACAGTACAGATAATTCCTGTTTATTGTCAAATTATGTTGAGAAATGTTTTAGCTAATTATTTTGGATAGACGAACATTTGTTAGAACTTGATAAATTCGAGAAGAGAATTCAATTGTTATTGATAGATCGATGCCAATTATTTCGGCTAGATCGATAAGTAAATAGAAATTGAAATCACAGTATTTCATTGTTAAATCAAAATATTGATTCTGAGACTAAGAAGAACAACCTTTTATATAAAGGGAACAAAATTTTTAAGTCGTAATTCGACCATTGCGCGCGACCTAAGTATTATGTATAATATAGGGTACAAGGAGTTGGTCGGCTCTAAGTACTTGCAGAGGGGTATGATTTAATCTTTATGGTTATCTGATACACCAGCATATGTATCAAAGTAAATCTTTGATAGATACCCGAGAAAATCAGTTCTAGATCTAGTGTGATCGCTCAGCATAAATCTGAAAAACATTCCACTTTGTTATTGCGTAGAATTGATCTTGATTATTCAATAGAATATCGTAGAAACTTTGAAAATGTTGTACTCTTTCATTATTAGATTATTGCGTTTCCTAGAATACGAGAAAACTTGTTATTGATTAACGATTTGTTCAGGTATTTCAAAGTTTACCAAACCTTGGTTTCATTCTATCAAAATAAATTGTATGTTCTTATTGATTCGTATACATTTATTGTATATATTAACTTGCGGGGCAAACTTGTTGCGCACACTTGCTATAAATAAAACATTTCAGCTAGGAACGAAGAGGCCAGCGGGTTAAAGAAGAACAAAGGTAAAGGCAAGATGCTGGAGTAGTTATAATGAACATTATTATTATATTATTTTGTAAACCCTTTTTGTTTATTTAAGGGGTATGTTGTAATTTTAAGGTTAGTGGACCTGGGACATATGTATTAACAACTTATGTTAATGAGTAATGTAACGACCCCAAAATCAATACAATTTAAAATCTCAACTTCGGTCGTTAACCATACATTAAATCTCTAATTTTACGTCATTATTCGATACTAAAAACGCTAAAATAGCGGAATATTTAAAACGTTTATACATATCCTTATTTCTTGCCCTGAATCGCAACCTTTACACTACATCTCTTTGATTCAATCTTATATCATGAATCGTTACAACAAAATGACTATACAAAGTCTTACATCATAACTAAATATCCATATACATTGGATAGCTCAACTTACAATTTAACAACATATTACGTTCAAAATATGAAATACATTTCTCATAAAACATAAGTAATCTTCGTGAATATAGATCTCTATAACTCACTTAGCACACATCTTTACCTTAAAATCTTGACCTGCAAAAGTGGTTATTTGCAAGAGTGAGCTCGACAACCCAGCAAAGTCTAACAGTTTTCATGCATCACATAACACATAATAACATGCTCGATATACATCTCATTAAAGTAACATGGCATACATGCTTTTAATTCACATAGCAAATATAAAGATTGAGTTCCTTACTCAATCATCATTACTTAGCCAAAACAATGCAGTCATATATTGACTTTAACATTTCATGATTCAACATGCATAACATATTATGCAATTTAAAATAGTTCATCAAGTCCACGTAAAAAAAGGAACCGAAAGACTTGCCTTGATCGTTGTTTATCAACAATAGTTTAACAGCTTACAGTTATCTGCACTTCACGTGCCCTACACAATTATATAATCATACACATCAAATATTAGTCACATAACAACACATAGTAATTTTAATGTAAACTCTGCTCTATGTCCCATAATCTTTCCTATTAATAAATACACAATGTTCAACTTAATTGTGTTAACTTTCAACTTATATCTCACTGTATTTCATATTCGCAGTTCATTCAAGTGCTTAAGTCTTGCTAGAACTACTTATTAGATTTATATTAAATCCACTCCATATCTTATAATATTCATTTCAATTGAATTTAAACACTTTTTAAGTCTATTAACACTTGGCACGACGTTTCGACGTTCATTCGTCACACGCCCGATTTGCCTCTCTTGTGTATGCTTACTATGCTTCTATAACTCATATAATACATTATTTATTAATGTTAAGCATCATTATATTTACTATTATTCATGTTTTGTAACTTAGGACAACATCTTTTATGGTCAGGAGTACTACACATGCATATGTGCATGGCTGACGCCCTCTGATTGCCTCTGAAAACACAATAGTCCTAAAGATGACCATTTTGACCCATCCTAATGACCTCAAATTGAAACACTTAAAGACTAAAAGTTGTAGGTCTACTCGTCCTCGTTCCGGATCATATTCAATCACCTCAATCGGAGTTCGTATGAGGAAGTTGTTACCATTTTACTACAGGAGGTCAAAATTGTCCAAGTCAGACTACAAATCCGGCGCGGGGTCGAGAGGACTAAGCCAACTAGTGGTGCTGGGGCACGAGATTGGAGCTGGGGCGCAAATTTCAGCGCTGGGGTGCGAACTTCTGACGCTGGGACACGAATTTTGGCGCCGGGGCGCACTTTTTGGCGTTGGGGCTCAAATTTTGGCGCTGAGGCGCCGAAACTTGCAGAACCCAACCATGAAGAACATAACAAAGCTACTGTCTTTATTTTTAATAGCAATTAACCCTAATTAACATGTATAACTTATATAAATTAGATATATACACACTACCCAACATGCATATACTAGTTTAAATTACTAAACAATAATCACAGAAAACTAAATTCCTTGAAAACCTTATTTTAAAACAAAACTTCATGTTTGACATTTTTTAAACACAGTGAACACTGTAATATCTAATAACCACCAATTTGATTACTTTTAAACTACAATTCTCCGTAGTTCATATCCAATTAACATACCCGACTTTCAATTCTACAATTAGAATACAATCAATTACTAATTTTGTTATCCTACAAAACATGTTCATACTCATATGTTTTTACTATAAAAACTCATTTCTTTCTTTTTTGATGTAATTCACATAATCACGTACATGTATATCCTCTTCATACAATCACCTATATGTATATATAGGATATTTATACTATTACAACTTCATAATTCATAATCAACTATAATATATGAATTACCAAACTTTATACTATAAAACACACTGAATTTCAAAAACACAGAGACTAAGGAATTATACTATAAAAGTTATATGTTAAGATTATAATACATACCTTTTGTTGTTAAGAAATTCGTGTTAAACTCTAATAATAACTTGAAGAACTCAGCTCTTGTTGCTTCTCTTTATCAGACTCTCTCAAACCTTTCTGAACATTTCCTTTCTCTGACAAAACTTCTTCTCTTTTCTTACTTAGGCTTTAGCCAAATAGAATATACGTAAAATAAAAACACAAACAACGTACGATTTTTAAAACGTCTAAACCGACGCTATACTTAATATACTAATAAATTATCAGTTACCAAAATAATATATATATTATATTTATATTTTGTTAAATTTAATTTATATTACTAATAAATCAAATTTAAAAATCCAAAAGCCATAGGGCTTTGTTTGGCAAAATTATTTAAATTTAAAGACTTAATATATTTAAGCCTTGTTTGGCAAAATAAATTACAACTACTTTAATTTATTTTAATAACCACTTATAATATAGTTATTTGTCACACTTCTAATTAATTAAGTTTTCATACTTAATTTAATTAATTCTAATAACAATTCATTGCATAATATAATAATTTATTTAATCATTATAAATTATCTAACTTAATTATTAAATTAAATTAGATTACTATTCCAAAATAATTACTTTCCTTAACTCATTAATTATTTATTAAACAAATAAATAATCAAATCACATCAAATCAATTAAATAAATACTTATTCAACAATAAACACATCCATTAAATATTTTTATAATTTAATAAATATTTAAATATTATAATAAAAATCTGGATTGTTATAAGTTATGTATCTCTATTTATATTTAAATATGTAGTTAGCTGTTATTATATTTTGGATCGTGAACACCAAACTCGGGGGTCAGGTAACCCGAATTTGGGGGTGTCACGATATGTGGTATTGTGTGCCTCGTGCAAAATATCATCTCTCAACTCGATTACCGCCGGTACCCATAGTCTCCCTTCGAATCTTAAGATACCGTTTTTATCTATTCGAATTTTTTTTACCTCATTTTCCGCGATCCTACTCCTGATTTTCTCATATTCTCCATCTTTCTCTTGTGCCTCCTTTACCCTATCCAACAATGTCGGACGAGCTTCCATTACAAATAATTTCTCTTCATACCTCTCGGGTCCCTTCACTTCTATTTCCAACTTCTCCATATCTCTTATTAAGTCCTCCTGAGTTGTTAGTTGAAACATTTTCTCCCTTCCTTTCATGCTCAGAGCATCGACAACTACGTTTGCCTTTCTCAGGTGATAAAGAATCTCACATTCATAATCTTTGATCAGTTCTAACCACCTTCTTTGACGCATATTTAACTCCTTTTGTGTGAAGATATATTTCAGACTTTTGTGGTTCGTGTATATCTCATATTTCTCTCCGTACAAATAATGTCTCCATATCGTTAACGTAAAAACTACTGCCGCTAACTCTAAGTCATGAGTAGGGTATCGTTTTTCGGAATCCTTCAATTGTCGTGATGCATACACAATGACCTTGCCATGCTGCATCAGCACACAACCCAGTCCTCTTTACGATGCATCACTATACACCACAAATTCCCATGTATCATCTGGTAAGGATAATACAGGCGCCATACTTAATCTCCTCTTCAATTTTTGAAAACTCTCTTTGCATTTGTCGGTACATACAAATTTCACTGTCTTTCTCGTCAGATTAGTCAACGGGGTTTCTATCTTAGAAAAATCCTGGATAAATCTTCGATAGTACCCGGCTAACCCTAAGAAACTTCTCACCTCTGTCGGTGTTCTCGGTTGTTCCCAACTACTTACTACTTCGACCTTTTCGGGGTCTACTGAGATTCTATTCTCATCCACCACGTGGCCTAATAATTGAACATTCTTTATCCAAAATTTGCATTTTAAAAACTTTGCGTACATCTTCTCCTTTCGTAGTGCCTCAAAAACAATCTTCAGATGTTCGACATGTTCTTCCTCTGTCTTCGAGCAGATCAAAATGTCGTTAGTGAAAACTACTACGAATTTATCCAAGTATAGCTTGAAAACTCGGTTCATCAAGTTCATGAATGCTGCCGGAGCATTAGTTAAACCGAATGACATTACCAAAAACTCGTAATGTTCATAACGGGTTTAAAATACAGTCTTCGGTATATCTTCATCACGCACTTTCAGTTGATGATATCATATCCGTAAATCGATCTTCGAGAAACATTTTACTCCCTTCAGTTGATCAAACAAGTCGTCTATCCTTGGTAATGGATATCTGTTCTTGATCGTTACTATGTTCAATTCTCGATAATCGGTATAGAGCCTCATCGATCCATTCTTTTTCTTCACGAATAACACTAGTGCTCCCCAAGGGGACACACTTGGTCGAATGTAACCCTTTTCCAGTAACTCTTGAAGTTGTATCATCAATTCCTTCATTCCTACTGGCGCCATACGGTATAGCACTTTCAAAATTGGTGCCGTTCCCGGTGCTAAGTCTATTATGAATTCAATTTCTCTGTCTGGCAGAAGACCAGGTAGATCGTCCAGAAACACGTCTTAAAATTCACTCACTACGGGTATATCCTTAATCTCTACTCCCTTTTTTGAGTATCTACGATGTAAGCTAAATAACCTACACATCCTTTCTTTAACAATTTCCTGGCCTGCATCATCGTAACGCAACATGATTGCTTAAGCGATGAGCTACCATAAAACACTACCTTAGACTTACTCGGAGTCTGAAGGTTCACACACTTGTTATGATAGTCAATTATCGCCGCATAGTTATATAACCATTCCATTCCCAGTATTACGTCAAATTCTCCCAGTTTAATAGGAATCAAATCCATGCCCAGTTCATGTTCTCTAATGTTTGCACGACAATTTTGATAAACGTATTCTACGGGGATTATTTCCTTATTCGCAACTTCTACTTTCAAGGAATCTTCTAAACATTCTCGGGGTGTACTAAGTTTACTAGCAAATTTTTTAGATACAAAAGAACAGGTCACAGCTGAATCAAATAATACATAAGCCTTTATATTATTGATTGGGATTACACCTGACACCACGTCCTTTGCAACTACGGCGTCTTGGACAGTCATGTTAAAGGTTCGAGCGGTCGATCAGTTGGGTTGTGCAGGTCCACCAATCATTAACTTGCTTCCTCCTCCCTGGCTTCTGCTAGCTCCACCGCTTCCTTTATTCGGGCAATCCTTTATCTGGTGTTCTGTCGATCCACAAGTGAAACATTCTCTGATCTTCTTTAGCTTTGGGCAATTTGGTGAGATATGCCCCTCTTGGCCGTAATTATAGCAAGTGGTCTTCCCCTTCCAGCATTCTCCCTGATGAATTCTCCCACATTTGTTGCAAGCTTCGGTCCTCTTCTTAAAGTTTCCCTAGTGACTCCCACCTTGGTGGTTGTCTCTATTGTTGTTGTTGTGATTTTCCCACTTCCTCTTTCCGGAGTTACTTCCTCCACTGCTGCTTCCTCCACGATGCTCACTACCGGTGTTTTAGTTTTTCTCCTCCTTATGATATAGACTTAAGGCCTCACTGCCACCTTCTGCAATGATTGCCTTTTCTAACAATGTTGTAAAGGAATCAATCTGGAAGACCGATACCTTATTATACAACCACGGCTTCAACCCCTACTCAAAACGTCTCGATTTTCTCTCCTCATCCACAACTTGGTGTTCTGCAAATCGCGCTAGTTCATTGAACTTAGTTGCGTATTGTGCCACCGTTATATCACCTTGTTTCAACTCTAGTAACTTCACTTCCATCCTACTCTTCATACTCTTCAGGAAATAGTTCTCGAAAAACAACGTCGTAAACCTCTCCCAAGTTACCGTTCCTTCCCCCGTTCTATGCGGATTAGTTTTCCACCGATAGTTCGCTTCGCCTCTCAGCATGTATGTGGCAAATACGGTCTTCTGGTCTTCACCCACGTGAGCTATAGTGAAGGCCTTCTCGATCTCCTTGATCCAGGTTTTTGCAACTATCGGATCAGTAGTTCTTATGAACTCTAGGGGTCTTACACTCTTAAAGCCTTTGAAGGTTGTTACTGGGATAGCTTGGGGAATGGGTGGTACACGTTCGTTTCTTCCCCTCAGAGCTTCTCCCAATAAATATACCAGTCGTTGTATCGGATCTACGGGACCTCTCTCATCATTAACTGACTCTTCTTGTACAGTTATTCTACGTCTGCGCAGCATTTTCTACATAATAAAACTTTTATTTAATTATCTAATTACAACACTTAGACATTTCTCAATTGAAAGGAACCAAAGGTTTATAACACGTTTCTGAAATAGGATCATTTATATTCATATGCCAAATGGTTACAATACACGTTCTTTTCTAGCATACTGCTATAAATGATAACACATATCCCCTAATATCACAAAAGACGGGGACCACACTAACTTACTACCCTGTAACATTTTTCAAAAGTTTGGGGTTACCACTGCATCACATATTACACAAAAGACAAAGATTACAACACATAAATAAATCTACTACACTACTGAGTTTTTCCTGCTAGACTCAATCTAACATCTCACGCTCCACGGCGCTCTGATATTCCTTCTGCGTAATGTGTGCTACCATATCTCGACTTATGGGAAGTCGGGTCTGTCCTTGCTCAGCTGGGTAGTGATTTACCCCGTCGATCAATCTCTCCATGGTCGTGCGTAGAGCATAGCCCATCTTGTTCATCTTACTCCCCTTGCACCTCACCTCATCCTCTAGATCATTCACCCTATCATTGGAATCCTCCCACTTCTCCTTGAAGTGAATCCTATCCATCACCTCCATCTCCAACTGAGTTCGGAGAGCCCCCTTCTCCGTCCTCTCACTCAAATTCCTCTGCTCCATCTCTTCTAACTTTCCTGCCAACTCAACGTTCCTTGCCACCGACCGGTGAAACAAGGCCCCCATCTGGATCTCTGCCTCCTTTCGGTGAGCAATTTCCGCTTCCATCTCCTGCATCACTAGTTGCCTCTCAAGAGACTCAGTCTCTAACTCCTTGACTCTACACCCTAATTCTAAAATATGTTCTTCATATTCTCCCAACATCCGATGTAGCGAATGTGTTGTTTGAGTTGTGATTCTGAGGACAGAATCCTTTTAAGAGGGGAATGATGTAACATTCTATTTTTTTTTTTAAATGTAACTTATAAATATTTATTGGTTTATATAAATATTTATTGGATATGTTATTGTTGAATAAATAATTGTTCAATTTGAGTTGATGTGATTTAAATAATTATTTGTTGAGTAAATAATTAAGGAGCTAAATAAATTAATTATTATGAGATTTTATAATAATGGAGTTTAATTTAATAAGCTAGAGAGCTTATAATGATTTTAAATAAATAATAATATTTAAATGAGAAATTGTAGTTTGAAATATTAGTTGATTAAATGAAATTATAATTATAAAAAGAATTATAATTGTTTATGTGTTAAAGTAATTTAATAGATTAATGTTTAATTGATTTATTAATTTAATAAAGGTGTGACTAATAACCTTGCTATAAAGGAGTTATTAAAATAAATAAAAAAATGGTTTAATTTAGTTTTGTCAAACAATGTATAAAGATTAATCAATTTGTTTTAATTCAGTTTACCAAACAAGGTGTAAGGATTAATGGGTTATTTTTATTATGCTAGCCAAACAAGCCTTAAGGCTTTTGATTTTTAAAACTTATGTAACTGACATAACTTATGTCAGTACTTATATTATATAATTATTATAATTATATCTTATATGCGTTATAATATTTTACGTAAGATTAGAGGAGAGAGAAAGGAGAGAAAAAGAGAAAAAAACTCAGAGGAAGAAGAAGAAGAAAAGAAGAAAACTAAGAAAAAAATTGAGAGAATTAAGAGAAATTTTACAGGTTTTGGAGAAAAGATTTGGAGAAAAAGGGATAGTGTCATCATCTTTCATAATCCAAGGTAGGAGCTCTAGCTCTTTCTTTAAAAATTTAGTTTTCTTCTTCCCAAAAAGTCTCTGTGAAAATTTTATAAAAGATAAATTGTTGTTATGTATATGGTTTGGCATGATTATTGATTATATGGTTGTTCTATGAACTTATATATGATTATAGAGAAATTAGTTCATGCATATATGTGTTTTGTGGAAGAAAATATATTACAGAGTGTTCATATGACAATATGTATGAATATGGCTATTTTAAAATAGAAATTAAGGTTTTAATTGTTGTTAAATGGATAAATTGATTGTTAGAATTGATAGAGTATGTAAAAACATAATTATGATGCTTTGAAATTTCTATTTTGGTTGAATAACAAAATCACAATGTTGATTTTTATGAAAAATATCAAAAATGGAGGTTTTGGGTTTTAAAATATGTTATTCTAGTATTTAATTTTCTAAAATTATGGTTTAAGTTGTGTTAATTTAGTATTTGTATGCTCGGTAAAGTTTTATGTGTAATTTGCATTAGTTATTCATGTCAATTAGTGTTGGAATTGAAGTTATAGACAGAAAATTTAATTGTTCGTGGTTGGTTTCTCTGAGTTTCGGCGCCCCAGCATCAAATTTCGCGCCCTGGCGCCAAATCTTGCGCCCCAGCACCAAAATGGGCCGTAGCTCGCGACCCAGCGCCGATGCTCGCGCCCCAGCGCCACTGTTCCGCGCCCCGGCGCCGGAAAAGTGGCCAAGTTGGGCAGTTTTGACCTCCTGTAGTAAAATAGCCATAACTTTTTCATACGAACTCCGATTTAGGTAATTCAAGATGATTCGGAAAGAGGAAGAGTAGGCCTACAACTTTTATTCTTTAAGTCTTTTAATTTGAGGTGTGTAACAGTAGTCAAAATGGTCATCTTTACGACTATTGTGTATTTGGAGCCAATCGGAGGGCGTCGGGATGCACGAATGCAAGTGCAACCCTTTGGGTATTAGTATAACTTAATGATAACATGTTGGACATGTATTAGGATGTTGTATTAAGTTGTTAATGTACACGTGGTGCAATGACATGATCATTTAAGTAGTTGTAATAAAGCTAAAAAGTAATGTTCATGAAAGATGTGATGTTGTTTAAACTTAAACTTAGTTAGTAGCTATACTAAGAGTAATAAAGGAATTCATAAAGGTAATGTTAGTGTAACTAATGTGTATTGTCAATGCATATGGTATGTGTAGGACTTGGGGTGAACGTGAATAGTAATTATTTAACCTACACGCGAGGCAAGTTCCCTAACCTTTTCTACTTTATTATTCAGCAAGGTTACTTTTCACTGTTATGTTATACTTATGCAAGTTCTCTAACTCAAAACTTCATTATACAAGTTTGAATTCGTTAAACACATTATCGCTTTAATTCCATTTCAATTGTACAAATTGCTAACTTTACACTTTCGTAGAGTTAGATTGTTTATTGTTGATTAAGCACGTGTATCTATTGGTTTATGAGGATGCATGTTATGATTATTCCATGATTATGCTATTAAATTATTCCTAAAGCATGATGTTAGTTTATAAATATCAATTCAACTATGATTATTCCATAGTATACAGTTATGTTGCTTGAAATCAACTAACCCTTAGTTGATTACCGTTGAGTTCTAAATTACCCCGTGATGTATCCAAACCAAACTCACTTTGGTACGGACTTGTATTCTAAATACTGAGAAGAACAACTCTTTTATAAGAGGTTACGCTTAGCGTTGAAATGATTGTGCACAATACATTGTACGAAGGATTGATCCCCCTAAGTACGTGAAGTCCTTATAGTCTTATGACTATTAAAGTTTAAGTTGAAACATTACTTATAACTGTGGACATGATTCGTGGTCATTAGACCCTCAGTAATTGATTAAAGTTTTTAAAAAGTAATAGAATTTATTGTTCAGTTCTATTAAACCTAATGTTGGTACATGATGTAAAGTTAACTGATTTACTTATTGTTATTTCAAGTGGGCCTTGTTTGCTCACTCTTGCCTGTAAAATTTCTTACAGCTAAGGTTGAAACTGGTGATGTACCTAGCACCAGTAAAGGGAAGGGAAAGATGAAACAATGCTGAAGACCTGTAATAGATTGAATAGTTTATTTTCAGACTTGTTTAAAGATTGTAATGAAGTTATTTAATTTTTCGAATTTGAATGATTGTTTGTAAAGGTTAGATAACCTGGGAGATTTTTATTTAAGTTTAATCCTGTATGGGCAGGTTTTATTTATTCAATTTTATCAATTGGGTAGTTAGTAATGAATGTTTTGATTACGTGAACACCAAATCTTGAGGAAATGAAGTACCAGGATTTGGGGGTGTCACAGGTTGGTATCAGAGCTTTAGGTTATGAACCTTAGGTGGGGGAAAAAGCCTTAGGAAGTAACCTTTGAAAAGATAGTGAAGAAAACTCTTATCGAGTTTCAAGGAAGAAGTAATAAAACACTTATGTGCTTATGTGTTTATAACTTATGTGCTCGCGAGTGTCGAGTAGAATGATTAATAACTAAAACTTTAAAATTTTGTTGTCAGGATGACTAATGTCGGAGAATCTAGTCAGACTAGGGAGGAGGGACCTCAAATGCCTATAGAGGAGGAGCCTCGCGACATTTAGATAGTTTGGGAACAACTACTGCCACGGGAGTCAGCCCCGTTGGTCACAGTGGTTGAAGATGAGGATGATGATGTGGAGACGGATGAGGAGGATCCCGTGGAGTTACCACAGGAGGATGAGGATGACGAGGATGAGGAGGAAAGGATTCCGCTCAACTCGATTGCTGGACGTGTATACGATGAGGTGCATGACCGTAACGTGGAACTTCAGGATATAGTTGAGGAGTTACAGGAGATAGTAGCTGAACAACAGGCTGCAATGGCACAAAAAGACGGCGTGATCCAGGATCGTGAGGAACGACTGACAAACGCTAAGGAAAAACTAACACAGACTGAAGGGGAGAAGGAACGGTTGATCGAGATGGTTGCTGAACTGAAGGGCAGGCTGAGAGAAGAAGCGCCTAAGAGGGCGAGAGCTGAAGACGCATACGAGGAAGCCTATCAACAAACTGGAAGAGCAGTAAGGGACGCACAAGCAAATAGGATGAAGATGGAAGAGATGGATAAAGTATTCAATACCGTGATCAATCGAGCTCAAGATCGGGTCATGGGTTATCCAATTCAGTTCGAGACTCTACCATCATACGTGTTAGATCGCTGAACAATGTTCCGTGTTATGGAAGAAGAGCTTCAAAAGGCGACTGATTATCTTAATAGATCATCGTAGGAAATTTGTCCGTTTTGCAAGTAATAAGTGTTAAATAATGTGTAAGTCCCGAGTGTTAAGTAACCATGGGATATGAGAATGATGATGTTGCCCTGAAACTTTTGTAGTTCAGGAAAGTAATGTAGATAGCAGAGATGCTATTGTGTTATGTTTTCAAAAGTTATGAATAAATAAAAGTTATTATTTTATTCAAAGTGTTATGTGCTATGTGATTATTTCTTTGTTGAGGCAAATTAATTAGAAATACGTAAAGAAGTTGAGTAATGGTCTAATAGATATTTTCTTTAACAGAAAATGCCTCCCAGACGTCAACCAACACGACAGAGAACCACCGAAGAAGCTAACGACAATGTTGATGCGAATCCCATTCAACAACTAGTGGCACTATTGACAGGAGCGTTGCAGAATCAACCTCAAAACCAAGGGACAACGTTTAAGGAGTTTAAGGCGGTCGGACCACCTGAATTTCGTGGGTCAATGAATCCGGTCGAGGCACAAACCTAGATTATGCAAATAGAGAAGGTGCTCGATGTCGCTAGGGTAGGGGATGAGCAGAAGACTGCTTTCGCAACTTTCATGTTGAAAGCAGAAGCTAGTTATTGGTGGCAAGCTAATAAAACTCGGGAAGGGCCAGGAGTGATGACCTGGGATAGGTTCAAGGAACTGTTCTTCGAGACCTATTTCCCGGAGAGTTCAAAGAGTCAGCTGGAAGTACAGTTTTTGGAGCTGAAGCAAGGGACGATGACGGTATCCGAGTATGCCGCAAAATTCAACGAGTTGGCGAGGTTTGCGCCATATCAGGTTAGCACAGACGAACGCAAAGCGAAGAGGTTTGAACAGGGACTGAAGCCCTGGCTGTACGGTAGGGTTTTCCTGTTCCAGTTGAAGACATTTGCAGCAGTAATGGAGAAAGCAATACTCGCTGAAGGTGGAGGAGAGGCGGTGACCAAATTCAACCAGGAACAAAAGAAGAAGAAGAAGAATGAGAATGAAATGAAGAATGGAGGTGGCAGCAGTGGAAATAACAACAACAACAGCAACAACAACAGTTTGAAGAGGAAGTGGAATGGGAACGGGGGAGCTGGAAACCAGCAGGGTAACCAGCAAAACAAAAAGTTTGAAGCATGTGCGATATGCGGGAAATTTCACAAGGGTGCGTACTTGATGGGGAAACGAGTTTGCTACAATTGTGGCCAGGAGGGTCACATCGCCCCAAATTGCACTCAACCAAAGAAGAAGGCGTGCTTCACGTGCGGATCCAAGGATCATTTTGCTCGTGAATGCCCTAAGAAGAAGGAGGGAGGGACAACCAGAAGCAATGGAGGTAACAATGGAAGTACATGGGCCATTACAGGACCTGCAGCATCAAACAAACCCACGGCCAAAACCTTCAACATGACTGTGCAAGATGCTGTGCAATCAAAAGATGTGGTGTCAGGTATTATCCCAATCAATGATATTAATGCATATGTATTATTTGATTCGGGTGCTACTTGCTCGTTTATATATGATGAATTTGCCAAGAGGTTAGAATTGCCTAGTGAAGAACTGAATTTTCCTTTGAACATAGAAATTGCGAATAAGGAAGTAATCCCTGTTAGATTCGTATACAAAAACTGTAGGGTGAACATTAAGGAGAATATCTTGTTGGTAGATTTGATTCCGATTAGACTCGGGGAATTTGATGTAATTTTGGGAATGGATTGGTTGTTCAAATACGGAGCGGTAATTGACTGCCAAAAGAAGTGTGTAAACCTTATGACTTCGTCAAAAGTAGTATTTTATGGTAGCAAGTCGCCTAGACAAATGAAATGTCTGACGACTATGCAGGCCAAGAAATTGTTGAGTCAAGGTTGTGTGGGCTATTTAGCTTACATAGTCGATACTCAGAAGAAGGGGGTAAAACTAGAAGAAATACCGGTAGTGAGAGAATTCGAAGACATGTTTCCAGAGGATTTGCCAGGACTTCCTCCTGACCGAGAAATTGAGTTCATAATCTATTTAGTGCCCGAAACAGCACTGATATCGAAGGCCCCGTACAGAATGGCTCCGGTAGAAATGAAGGAACTCATGGTGCAACTGCAAGAACTACTGGACAAGAAGTATATTCAACCAAGCGTGTCACCATGGGGAGCGCCGGTATTATTTGTGAAGAAGAAGGACGGATCAATGCGTCTTTGCATTGATTATAGGGAGTTAAATAAGGTCACTATTAAGAATAGGTATCCGTTACCTAGAATAGATGACTTGTTTGATCAGTTGAAGGGTGCTAAATACTTCTCGAAAATAGATTTGAGAAGTGGGTATCACCAATTGAAGGTAAGAAAGGAGGATATACCTAGAACGGCATTCAGAACTCGGTACGGACATTACGAGTTTCTGGTGATGTCTTTTGGTTTAACAAATGCCCCTGCCGCGTTCATGGATTTGATGAACAGGGTATTTAAGCCATTTTTAGACAAGTTCGTAGTGGTGTTTATCGACGACATTCTGGTGTATTCCAAAACTCAAGAAGAACACGTGGAACATTTACGTCTGACGTTGGAGACACTAAGAAAGGAAAAGTTGTACGCGAAGTTCTCTAAGTGTGAATTTTGGCTCGATCATGTACAATTTTTGGGTCATGTGATTGACAAAGATGGGATTTCAGTAGATCTATCGAAAGTGGAAGCTGTAATCAATTGGGAACAACCAAGAACACCTTCGGAGGTGAGGAGTTTCTTGGGGCTGGCCGGTTATTATAGAAGATTTATACAAGATTTTTCTAAGATAGCCACTCCGTTAACAAATTTGACACGAAAAGCTGTGAAATTCATGTGGACGGAGAAATGTGAAGAGAGCTTCCAAGATTTGAAGAAGAAGCTAAGTATGGCACCTGTGTTAACCCTGCCAGATAATACAGGAAATTTTGTGGTGTATAGTGATGCCTCACACAAAGGGTTAGGTTGTGTTCTTATGCAGAACGGCAAAGTTATTGCCTATGCATAAAGACAACTGAAGGATTACGAGAAAGGTTACCCGACTCATGATTTAGAATTGGCTGCAGTGGTATTTGCTCTCAAGATATGGAGACATTATCTGTATGGAGAGAAATGTGAGATCTACACAGACCACAAAAGTCTGAAGTATATTTTCAATCAGAAGGACCTGAACATGCGTCAGAGGAGATGGATGGAATTGATAAAGGATTACGATTGTGAGATCTTTTATCATCCGGGCAAAGCGAATGTGGTTGCAGATGCTTTAAGCAGGAAAGGTCGAGAAAAATTAATGCTGATAACAACTCAGGAGGAGCTCATTTCAGCAATGACAAAGTTAGAACTGGAAATCAAATTTCCACAGGAAACCGACGAACGACTATTTCATCTAGAAGCAGGTCCAACTTTACTAGACAAGGTGAAAAATGCTCAGTTACAAGATGAAGAATGTGGAAAGATAAAAGAGAATATGGTTGATGGTAACAATACGAAATACAAGGTCGATACCGAAGGATTACTACGATACGAGGGAAGAATTTGGGTTCCGGCAACACCAGAACTGAAAAACGAAATCCTGACCGAAGCTCATAGCTCAAGATATTCGATTCATCCAGGAAGCACGAAGATGTATCAAGATTTACGCCCACATTTTTGGTGGCCGAATATGAAAAGGGATGTCGCAGAATGCGTAGCTAAATGTTTGACATGTCAAAGAGTAAAAGCCGAACATCAAAGACCCAGCAGATTGCTTCAACCGTTGGAAATACCGGAATGGAAATGGGAGCATATCACGATGGATTTTGTGGTGGGTCTTCCAACTACTCAGAAAGGATACGATGCAATTTGGGTAATAGTAGACAGACTGACAAAATTTGCACACTTTTTGCCAATAAAGATTAGATTCAATCTTGATCAGCTGGCAAAACTATATATTAAAGAGATCGTTGCATTTGAATGATTGTTTGTAAAGGTTAGATAACCTGGGAGATTTTTATTTAAGTTTAATCCTGTATGGGCAGGTTTTATTTATTCAATTTTATCAATTGGGTAGTTAGTAATGAATGTTTTGATTACGTGAACACCAAATCTTGAGGAAATGAAGTACCAGGATTTGGGGGTGTCACATCCGATCTTCGAAAGTAGACCCGTCGGAGTCCTTCATGAGCTCGGTTTCATCCTCCACGGGTTCCTCCTCCGGATTAGATTCCTCAGGTAGAGGCTCCATCCCCTCCTCCTCCTCCTCATCATCATCGTCAATAGAGGAAACTATCGATATAGGTTCTGCTATCAAGGGTGCCTCATAGACTACGTGGATATCACACGGCTCTTCCTCTACTACTCAACTAGGTCTTCCCATGTTAGTCAACCTACAAACACCAACTTAAGACAAGACAAACAACAACCCATCAGAACGTTAAATAAACATAAGTTCATTGTATAGAATGAAGTTACATTTCATAACACACTAACTCTCTTAGGGAAAGCTCTACATGAGTTTTATTCCCTTCCTAACTTCTAAGTTTTCTTAAGTTATAATCTAAGGACTCTTGTTCTTAAGGTTTATAACTAAAGCTTTGATACCAACTTGTGATGCCCCTAAATTTGTACCTCCACTTGGTCATTCAAATTCGGTTCATCACGTGCTCAAAGTATTACCATAATTACTAAAATCATACATTCACAACGGAAATTTTAAATTATAATAATATACAATGATTTATTGTAATTATTCCCCCAAGTCTCACAACCTACAGTACTTAAAAGATTACATAATATTATCAAATAAAGACCTACTACATAATCCTACTTAAGTTTAAACATAGTCTTAATACAACATAATAATCTTAAACATAAAAGGGATAAGCTAGTCGGTAGCCTTGCCCTTGCTCTTGTCTGTTCCAGAGACACCTCCCTGTTCTTCCTTAACAAAAATGTTTTAAATAAGCAAGGATGAGCACAAATTTCCCATCAAGTAATATACAATAAGGGTGTAGGATATAATATCACAAGGTTTGAAATATCGAAGTGTCATTTCTTGGATAGTTCAAAGTGTCAGAATAACATCATGGATAAGGAATATCAACAATACTTATACTAAGATCAATAATTCAATATAAATCAACTGATATATATGAATTCAAAGGCTATTAAGGTATCTGACTGGATAACAATTTATACTGAGCACTTACTAAAGACTATTGAACATCTACTAAAATTACCAATATTAAACTGATAACCCAAAATAAATTAAGTATTGTAGAGGATCAGTTTACAATACTCGAAGTTATGCATAACACCACAGTAATAATATACTCATGTGTTGGGGTTTCCAACAACATACAATCCCCTTACCATAAGGGTTGTCCAACTCAATTTTCCAGATTTTCGCACCAATCAATTGGTTTAGACAGTTTTATAAACATGCATACAGTCTAGCCGAATCAAATGGCATCGAGTCTTTCACAATATTCAAGAACAATACTAAGTTCATTATGAATAATAGTTTTCAGAAGGGTTTAAGCATAATGGTTCATTTGAACGAGAAAATAATATAACTTGTATTCAAAGAGATAAGCTTACGGTATTCGTCGAATATAGTAATGCCAAGGTTTATGATACTTGCCTCAAGCACAGTTTACCAAAATATCGCTTAACAATACCCTTTCAAATCCTAACATAATGTAATACGTATATAAGATATTCATTAGTTAAACATTTTCGGTAAATAATCTTGATATGTATAGATCAAGTGTACACACACGACAAAATCAAGAAACCTCATACGTATGTTATTACTTAGCTCGAATCTATCGTTAGACATCATCATTTTAAAACACCGCATCAATTCAAGCTAAGTTAGGTGTTAACATGCAAAGCTACTTCTGTCAGTGTGTCATGCTCAAAAACAAGCATAATAAAGTTATACTAGCATGCTACATACTTCAGAAATCACAGAAGTCACTTTCTAAGTTTGCAGACTGGCGCAGTCACGCCTTATGTATACTAAGGAGCCGCGCGGCCGCGCGGCTCCCAGTTCAAACCAGGGCTGAACATTTATTTGCTTGGCCTAGCTTGTCCATCCTTACATACTTAACATATATTAACATGTCAAGGGTCCTTTCGTATCTTTCAAGTTCAATCTAGGTCCCGTCTTGTACAATACGGTTTTAAGTTGGACATCTCAATAATTTAAGGTTATTTAAGGTTATGATATCACAAAGTCCAACATGCTTGATTCCTAATCATATAAGGTAGTCATATAACTCATATTAGACATGCTTGTGATTATTCATATCACATACGTGTTATTAACATCGTTTTATTTTGAAATATGCTTCGTTTACATTTTTCTTGAATTATGATACCTAAGCATGATGTGTGTGTGTGTGTGTGTGTGTGTATATATATATATATATATATATATATATATGATACATGAGTGAGTCTAAGAGTATCATTTCGCATGTTCACAATTATCAGATACTAATTCTCAAAGTAGTATATAAACCTTCACGTTCAAGGTTCATATTTTCATTTAGTAAAACTTACTAATAATTCTAACATGCTCATGCTTCAATATGAACTCCATGTACTGAAGTTAGTATGTTCGACATGCAATTTAAAACCATACTAACATGCTTGCAAGGTCAGAATATGCATTAATTCAAGTTCAAAATTTATAGCTTTCCAAATCTTGAAGTTTTCTTGAAAACTCAACTCAATCAATGCTACAACAACGTACTATGTTCAAAACAATTTCTAACCACATGCTAGGGTCATTCATATGCATATTCTAACCAAAGTAACATGCTCAGAACAATACAGAAACATTACAGCCGTATCTGAGAATAACACCATGCGCGGCCGCGCCACTTCGAGAAGACTGAAAAAATTTGGCTCTGCTTCTGTAGGGCCTCAACACATGAGATGCAAAACCTGCAACCAGACCAGCTACCATGTTCCAAAACATGTGTGCCAACTCAAATAACACAATGGCATGCTATTCTACATCAATTAACAGAGATTTCATACTATTGCAAGTATTTGACAAACTTCAAAATTAAGAACATGAGAATAGAAATGCTACCTCTTGAAGCTTGAATTAAATTTCTTCACTACTCTGATTATACACTCCTCAAAACTTAGCAACTCACACTCTCTATTCTCACTTAACAAACAATTCAAGCAATCAGAGAATGGAGAAGGAATGGTGCTATATATAGAGGATGGATTGCCTAGATCATGACATTGCTTCATGGTTTGTTCCAACGGAAATTGAGAAGGAATGTGGGATAAAGAAGAGTTGGCCAACTGCCCAAACACGTAGCCATCATCACCATAGCTTTGTAGCAGATCAGTTCACGCAATGAAGGTATAGGCTACTATTTATGTACTGAGAAGGTCACTGATTTTGGGACACGGGTTGGAATTCCCAGCAAAGTGATTAAAATGCTTAGTTTGTTTCTTTTAATTCCCAAAATATAATTTTAATGTGCTACTGCTACTACATAATGGAAAGTTAGGGATTATTTAGGTACTCCCATTATATAATTCATGTACATTATTCCAGTCTAATTATTATTTATAATATGTATGGACTCCATTAAATTACCCACTAGTAATTAATATCTCCGTTAAACTTTATTATCATTAAACTTTATTATTCTAGTTATATATATATATATATATATATATATATATATATATATATATATATATATATATATACGGGAAGGATCAAAAACATAATCCTTAAATAGCATAACGCCTTAAATAGCATAATTTTATCAAAACGACGTAATTTTGATAAGATGCGGTGGCATTTTTATAAATACCATGCCACTGCGTATTTACAAAAATGTCACCGCGTATTATCAAAACTACGTCGTTTTGATAAAATTATGATATTTAAGGCGTTATGCTATTTAAGGATTATGCTCTTGATCATTGCCGTATATATATATATATATATATATATATATATATATATATATATATATATATATATATATATATATATTAATGCGCCACACCAAATTTTATTTTTAATGTAAGAACTATATAAGATCACATGTCTCGCACACATAAATTAACTGAATCATACCATTCTAGTCCTGCAGTTTACTTTACTCACAATAATAATTAATAATCATATAACATTAATTAATTACCAATAAAAGTTAATTAATATTCCACAATAACAATTAACAATTAATTGTTCACTTGATAATTCCTTCATCGATTAATATTACTATTAATATTTAACCGAAATTCTTTAATAACTAATAACAATTAATATAGATTAATTGTTCGCTTAACAATTCTTTCGTTAATTAATAAAATCACTATTATATCTCATCACGGTGTCGCACAAGGCATTTAACGAGTTCATCACAATTTCCATGTATTCTCAATTATTAAATTATTTAATATAATTGAGTTAACTCATCTCGTAACGCAAAATCATTTTTATCCAAATAAATATTCATTTCTATTAATATATTTATTTATTAATACGTAAAAATTCTCGGGTATTACAGCCCACATGGGTTGCCCAATGGGTCATGCTTTTCCATTGGATCCTTACTTAGTTTGGGCTTTAAATTTAATTACTTCACTTATGCTTTGGGCTTGCATTTAACAAACATTGGACTTGTTCATTAATAAGTATTGGACTTTCACCATCCCTATACTTGGGCTTATATAAATCCTATACAATCCTACAAGTCCAATATACTTGCTTAATACCTTATAACGTATAATCTACGTATTAATCTTGTATTCTAACTTGCATGCTTATTCATCACATACGACATTTCATCATTCATACATACTCGTATAATTCTCGTATGCATTACCTCGTACAATACCTACGTATCATATGATCATCGCTTTAACTAGTTAACACTTTATTTTCCCTAACGTTCTCGAATTAAGTCCGCAGACGAAAAACATCATTTTTTATACTCGAATTATTATTACATAATTCATCTTCACTTGATATTCTATCGTTACGTATTTCTCGGAAGTTCAAAAATAATTCCTGAGTAGAAATTAGTGAATAATGTTTTTCGAAAAATTTCTCAAAAAACTTTCATTTTCGTCTTGGAAATTCAAACACTTTATTCCTTCACGTAGCCAAAATACTACGACGTTTCGACATATATAGGTTATAGAATGACATTCATCTTGCTAACACATAAATATAACATATAATATAATTTTATTCTTTATTTAATTAAATAAAATTATTTTACAATAAATCTACATTTCTCGGTCGTTACAATGTCCTTGCGGATCAGTTTAATTTCACACTGATTTTCGGGACCTAAACAGAACAGAATCTGTAACATTCTAGAATTTTAATTGTAATATTAAATATTTATTGAGCTATATAAATATTTGATGGTTGTGTTTATCGTTGAATAAATATTTATTTAATTGATTTGATTTTTATTTGGTTAATTATTTGATAAATAAATAATTAATGAGTTAAGGAAATTATTATTATATTGATATTTCAAATTGATGGTTAATTATTTATAGTGAGTGATGTGATTAAATTATTATATTTAATTAATTATTATTTAAATTAAATAAATTAAAGTAGTTTAATTCAGTTTTACCCAAACAAGGTTTAAGGATATTAATTATTTATTTTAAAGACTTTTTGTCAAACAAAGCCTTATGGCTTCTGGATTTTTAAATTTTGAACTTAAATAATCTAAATAAAATAAATTAAATATAATATAATTATAATTTATACGTTATATGTGTAAGTAATATAATAAGTAGGCTTATTATTGCCATATCAGTTTTATTTTTGACGCATACTACTATCAGTTGGTTTACGACTACTATTCATAGTACCTAGTCTAATATTGAGAGCTTGACAAAGAGAATTGAGAAAGGAACTTGAGAGAATTTGAGAGAGTTTGGTCTGCAATTAGCAAGGATTGTATTAGCAAGTTGAAGGTATGTTCATAATCTTAGTATTACAAATATATATATATGTTCTACGACAAACTCTATATACTCTGTGAATTTCAAATTTGTTGAATTGTTGCTATACAATGGATTACTTATGGATATATGTGGTTATGATGATTAGAGTTTGTGTTTAAACAAGAATTGCATGCTAATTTTGGTTTAAAGTATAAGAAAATTTTCGACAGTGTATGTTTGTATGTATTTCTTATGGTTAATGAAAGTACCAATTTTGATAGTCAAATCATATGTTAAACTATGAATTGAGTTTTGTATATGTAGTTCATTAAGAAACAAACATAACGTAATTTAAACGAAGCAATTTGGCCAAGTATAGAGATTACAGTGATGATTTTTGCAAGAGATGTCAAAAATGGAGTTTTGTATAAAAATATGAATTTTGAGAAATTAAAATAGTTTTAGTTGTTGTTAAATTTTTCTAATTGATGGAATATGTCAACAAACATGTTTATGATATTGTATATTTATTTTACGTGTTAATATTACTATTTAGTGAGTGAAATTTGTGTTTGTTGGCTTAAGAAAACTACCGTAGACATGTTCTGCAGAAACTGGAGTCTGTGCGTAGCGTGACCGCGCAGTCTCTTGGCCCGGGCACGCAGCCGTGTGGGCGCGCTGCAATCCAGTATAAAACTGGCGCAGCCGTGCCAGTGCCCAGTTTTAGACAGTGAAGTCTGCTAATTCTGTAGACTTTGAACGTTCAATGTAACTTAGCTTAATGTTAGGTTAATGTGACAGTCATGTGACAACAAGGTTAAACAGAGTCATGTTAGGTGGATTGTAAATTCAAAGTCGTAAAAGTGATTAGTAAGTTACGAACGTGTTATGTGTAACTTAGTTTATACAGTGAATGTTAGTTAAGTGTTGTGAGGTTAACGCTTGGAAAATTCTGAAATGTATATGGTAATAAAAGACTTGTGCTAAATTAACAAGCCTAATTAGAAATGCGTGTTATGATGGAACGTGAATGTTAGTATATCTAATAGATTATGGTTCTAAACCTATGTGTAGGTGAACGTGAGTTTGATATTATAGCTTACGCTCGAGGAAAGTTTTTAAACATATCTTTTTACATTGAGCAAGTTCTCTAATTCTACTTTTACAGTTGAGCAAGTTTTCTAACTCTACACCTTCATTGAGTTAGTTTGTTTATTATTATGGAAGTTTACTTGTCTTATTTAAACTGTAAATTCGCAAGCTCTTGTATCTAGTTTGTTCATGATGATGCAAGTTATCTAAACCTTAGTTTTATGTGAAGCAAGTTACTCTTGTATTTAACTTGTCAAATAGCACACAAGTTTATTTAATCCAATATACTATTGTTGAATAGTCATTATTATTCAAATTGCTATTCATTATGCATGCTTAGTACTCAATTCTAAATCACCTTGGCTTAATATTGTTCAAGCAAGGTACCTGATAGTTATTCAATATTTATGCTATTAGTTTATTCATAAAGCATAACTTTAATAGACATTGTTAATCCATTTATGATTTATTCCATAACATAACGTGATTATCATTTATTCAACTAATCCTTAGTTGATGTTCTTTGAATTCCAAATTACCTTGATATATATCCAAACCAAACTTACTTTGGTGCGGACTTGTGATCTAAATACTAAGATGAACAACCCTATTATTAGGGGTTTACGCTTAGCGTTGAAATGTTTGTGCACAATACATTGTACGAAGGATTGATCCCCCTAAGTACGTGGAGTTCTTATAGTCTTATAACTGTTAAAGTTAAAGTCGAAAGATTACTTATAAATGTGGACATGGTTCATGGTCATTAGACCCTCAGTAGTATATTTCATTATGTTAATAGAACATATAATTCAGTTCTATTAAGCCTATTATTTGGCAAATGTTGTAAAGTTTATTCATTCTTATTTCAAGTGAGCTTTGTTTGCTCACTGTTGCTTATATAACCATTACAGCTAAGGATGAGAAGGTAGATGAACCTAGCACCAGTAAGGGCAAGGGGGAGATGAACAAGTTTTGAAGACTTGTAATATGTGGATAGTTATGTATCAGACTTTAATTTGATTGATGTAATGAAGCATTTATTTAATTTTCGCATTTGAATGATTATAATTAAAGGTTAGATAACTTGGGAGATAATGTTTTTATTAATGTAATCATGTATGGGCAGGTTTTTATTATTCAATTTTATTATGATTGGGTAGTTATATTTGAATGTTTTGAGCAAGTGAACACCAAATCCCTAGGTAATGAAGTGCCAGAATTTGGGGTGTCACAAGTTGGTATCAAAGCCTTAGGTTATGAACCTTAGGTGGGGAAAAGCCTTAGGAAGTAACCTTTGAAATGATAGTGGTGATAAACTCTTATCGAGTTTTAAGGAAGAAGTAATAAAAAAATACGTATGTGCTTATGTGATTAAAATTTATGTGCTCGTGAGTATCGAGTAGTAATGATTACTAATTAAAACTTAAAACTTTTGTTGTCAGGATGACAAATGTTAGAGAATCCAATCAGGCTAGGTAGGAGGGACCTCAGATGCCTATAGAGGAGGAGCCTCGTGACATTCAGGTGGTTTGGGAACAACTACTGCCACGGGAGTCAGCCCCATTGGTCACAGTGGTTGAAGAGGAGGATGATGATGTAGAGACGGATGAGGAGGATAAAGTTGAGCTGCCATAGGCGAAAGAGGATGATGAGGACGAGGAGGATGAGATTCCACTCAACTCGATAGCTAGCCGTATGTACGATGAAGTCTACTACCATAATGTGGAACTTCAGGATACCGTCGAGGAGTTACAAGAAATAGTTGCTGAGCAACATACCTCGATGGCACAGAAGGACGATGAGATCCTAGATCGAGAGGAACGTCTGAATAATGTTGAAGAGAAGCTGGTTCACACTGAAGAGAAGAACGAGCAAATAACAGTGGAGATCGCAGAACTGGAGAACAAGATGAGGGAAGAGTCTACTAAGAGGGCAAGAGCCAAGGGTGCGTACGAAGAAGCTTTTCAACGAGCCGGAATAGTAGTAAGAGACGCACAAGCAAAGAGGATGAAGATGGAGGAGGTGAATAACGTATTCAACACCGTGATCAATCGAGCTCAAGATCGGTTCATGGGTTATCCAATTCAGTTTGAGACTCTTCCCTCGTACGTGTTAGATCGCCGAACAATGTTCCAGGTTATGGAAGAAGAGAGTCGAAATGCTACGGAGTATCTTAGTAGAACATAGTAGGAAATGTGCCTGTTATGCAAATAATAAAGGTTAAACAGTTTGTAAATCCCAAATGTTATGTAACCTATTGGATATGATGATGGTGTTATCCTAAAACTTTTGTAGTTCAGGAAAGTAATGTAAATAGCATTGATGCTATTGTTTTATATTTTCAAAGAGATTATGAATAAATATAAGTTCTTATTTTATTCAAAGCGATACGTGTTATGTGGTTATTTCTTTTATGGAGGCAAGTTAAGTAGAAATTACTTAAAAGAGTTGAATAACAATCTAATAAGTGTATTTTAACAGAAAATGCATCCCAGACGTCAACCACCACGACAGAGAACCACTAAAGGAACCAATAACGATAATGTTGATGCTAACCCAGTTCAGCAGCTAGTGACGTTACTGACGGGTGCTTTGCAGAATCAACCTCATAACCAAGGTACAACGTTTAAGGATTTCAAGGCGGTTGGACCACCTGAATTCCGTGGGTCCATGAATCCAGTCGAAGCACAGACTTAGATTATGGAGATAGAAAAGGTGTTCGATGTCGCTATGGTAGGGGATGGTCAGAAGACTGCTTTCGCAACATTCATGTTGAAAGCAGAGGCTAGTTATTGGTGGCAGGCCAATAAAACTCGTGCAGGGCCAGGGGTGATGACTTGGGATATGTTTAAGAAAATATTCTTCGAGACCTACTTCCTAGAGAGTTTGAAGAGTAAGCTAGAAGTGCAGTTTTTGGAACTGAAGCAGGGAACGATGACGGTGTCTGAGTATGCCGCTAAATTCAACGAGTTGGCGAGGTTTGTGCCATATCAAGTTAGCACGGACGAATGCAAGGCAAAGAGGTTTGAGCAGGGACTGAAGCCCTGGTTGTACAGTAGGGTTTCCCTGTTCTAGTTGAAGATGTTTGTAGCGGAAATGGAGAAAGCAATTCCCGCTGAGAGTGGAGGCTAGGATGTAACAAAACACAACCAAGATCAGAGGAAGAAGAAAAGTGAAGGTGAAGTTAAAAATAGTGGAGGTAGTAACGGTGGAAACATCAACAACAATTTTAAGAGGAAGTGAAATGGGAACGTGGGTGCTGGAAACCAGCAGGGTAACCAACAAAATAAGAAGTTTAAAGCATGTGCTATATGCTGAAAGTTTCACAAGGGTGCGTGCTTGATGGGGAAATGAGTATGCTTCAACTGTGGCCAAGAGGGTCACATAGCCCCAAATTGCAATCAACCTAAGAAGAACGTTTGCTTCACGCATGGGTCCAAGGATCACTTTGCTCGTGAATGCCCTAAGAAGAGATCTGGTGAGGAAAATAGAAGCAAGGGGAATGCTAGTGGAAGTATACTGACTATTGCTGGACCAACGTCAACCAATAAACCCATAGCAAGAACCTTTAACATGACGGTGCAGGATACGGTGCAATCAAAAGATGTCGTGTCAGGTATTATCCCAATCAATGATATAAATGCATATGTACTATTTGATTCGGGTGCTACTTGCTCATTTATATCTGATGAATTTGCTAAGAGGTTAGAATTTTCTAGTGAAGAACTGAATTTTCCTTTGAACATAAAAATTATGAATAAGGAAGTAATCATTGTTAGACTAGTATACAAGAACTGTAGGGTGAACATTAAGGGGAATATCATGATGGTAGATTTGATTCCAATTAGACTTGAAGAGTTTGATATTATTTTGGGAATGGATTGGCTATTCAATTATGGAGCGATAATTGACTGCCAAAAGAAGTGCGTAAACCTTTTGACTCCGTCAAAGGTAGTTTTCTATGGTAGTAAATCGCCTAGACAAATGAGATGTCTGACGATTATGCAGGCCAAGAAATTGTTGAGTCAAGGCTGTGTGGGTTATTTAGCTTACATAGTCGATACTCAGAAGAAGGGTGTGAAACTGGAAGAGATACCAGTGGTTAGGGATTTTGCAAACGTATTTCTAGAGGATTTGTCAGGGCTTCTGCCTGACAGAGAAATTGAGTTCGTGATCGACTTAGCACCGGGAACAACACCGATATCGAAGGCACCGTATATAATGGCTTTGATAGAGATGAAGGAACTGATGGTATAATTGCAAGAACTATTAGACAAGAAGTATATTCAACCAAGTGTATCACCGTGGGGAGCGCCGATGTTATTCGTGAAGAAGAAGGATGGGTCAATGCGTCTTTGCATTGATTATAGGGAATTGAATAAAGTCACTATTAAAAATAAATAAATGTTGCCAAGAATAGATGACTTGTTTGATCAACTGAAAGGTGCGAGATATTTCTCGAAAATAAATTTGAGAAGTGGGTATCACCAACTGAAAGTAAGGAAGGAAGATGTACCAAAGACGGTATTCCGAACTCGGTATAGACATTACAAATTTTTGGTGATGTCTTTTGGTTTGACAAACGCCCCTACAGCGTTCATGGATCTGATAAACAGGGTGCTTAAACCATTTGTAGACAAGTTTGTGGTGGTGTTCATCGATGACATTTTGGTGTTTTTCAAAACTCAAGAAGAGCACGTGGAACACTTACGTTTGACGTTGGAAAAAATAAGAAAGGAAAAATTGTACGCAAAATTCTTTAAGTGCGAATTCTAGCTAGATCGTTCGCAATTTCTTGGGCACGTGATTGATAAAGATGGGATTTCAGTGGATCCATCAAAAGTGGAAGCTATAATCAATTCGGAACAACCAAGAACACCGTTAGAAGTGAGGAGTTTCTTGGGACTAGCTGGTTATTATAGAAGATTCATTCAAGATTTTTCTAAGATAGCCACTCCGCTAACAAATTTGACAAGGAAAGCTGTAAAATTTGTTTGGACGGAGAAATGTGAAGAGAGTTTTCAAGATTTGAAGAAGAAGCTAAGTGTGGCACCTGTGTTGTCGTTACCAGATAGTACATGAAACTTTGTGGTGTATAGTGATACCTCACACAAAGGATTGGGCTGTGTCCTTATGCAGAACGTCATAGTCATTGCATATGCATTAAGGCAACTGAAAGACTACGAGAAAGGGTATCCGACTCATGATTTAGAGTTAGCGGTGGTTGTGTTTGCATTAAAGATATGGAGACATTATCTCTATTGAGAAAAATGTGAGATCTACACAGACCATAAACGTCTAAAGTATATGTTCACACAGAAGGACCTGAATATACGTCAAAGAAAATGGATGAAATTGATAAAAGATTACGATTGCGAGATCTTTTATCATCCGGGCAAAGCGAATGTGGTTGCAGATGCTTTAATCAAAAAAGGTCGAGAAAAGTTGATGTTGTTAACCAATCAGGAAGAGTTATTTCAGAAATGGCAAAACTAGAGTTGGAAATCAAATTTCCAAAAGAATCCGACAAAAAATTATATCAGATGGAAGATAGACTATCTTTGGTGGACAAAGTGAAGAATGCTAAGCTACAAGATAAAGAATGTAGAAAAATAAAGGAAAGTGTGATCGGGGGTAAATAGGTGAAGTATAAGGCTGATACTGATGGAATGCTAAGATTCGAAGGACGAATTTGGGTACCAGCAACACAAGATGTTAAGAAGGAAATCTTGGCAGAAGCTCATAACTCAAGATATTCGATTCATCTGGGAAGTACGAAAATGTATCAAGATTTGCAGTGTCATTTCTATTGGCCGAACATGAAAAGGGATGTTGCAGAATGCGTTACAAAGTGTTTGACATGTCAGAAACTGAAGGCCGAGCATCAACGACCAAGCGCATTACTTCAACCGTTGGAAACACCAGAATGGAAGTGGGAGCACATCACAATGGATTTTATGGTAGGTCTTCCAATGACCTAGAAAGAATATGATGCGATATGGGTGATAGTGGATAGATTGACAAAAGCTGCACACTTTTTGCCAATAAATATTAGATTTAATCTTGATCAGCTGGCGAAGCTATACGTTAAAGAGATCATCTCGAGACACGAAATTCCAGTGTCAATTGTATCAGACAGAGATCCAAGGTTCACATCAAATTTTTGGAAGAGACTACAAGAATGCATGGGAACGCAGCTGAAGATGAGCACAACATATCATCCGCAAACTGATGGGCAAAGCGAATGAACAATCCAGATGCTAGAAGATATGCTTAGAGCGTGCATCATGGATTTTAAAGGAAACTGGGATGATCATCTACGGTTGGTGGAATTTGCATACAATAACAGTTACCATGTAAGCATTGGCATGCCGCCATACGAGGCGTTATATGGCAGAAAGTGCATAACTCCACTATGTTGGGATGAAGTTGGTGAACGTCAACTGTTAGGCCCAGAACTGATGCAGTAAACCGCTGAAGTTATCAAACTCATCAGAACAAGATTGGTAGCAGCTCAAGATCGACAAAAAAAGTATGCTGATCAACACAGGCAGAATCGTGAATTTGAAGTAGGAAATTTCATGTTCTTGAAAGTTTCTCCTTGGAAGGGAAAAATTCATTTTGGCAAGAAAGGAAAACTCAGCCCAAGATTTATTGGACCGTTCGAGATACTACGAAGAGTTGGGGAAGTGGCTTATGAGGTAGCTCTACCTCCAGAGTTGGAAAACATTCATAATGTTTTTCACATTTCAGTGTTACAACCGTATAAACCCGATTACAAGCACATGATCGAGTACGAACCATTGCAATTCGATAAAGATTTGTCTTACGAAGATATTCCTATCCAGATAGTCGATATGAAAGAACAAGTGCTCAGAAATAAAGTGATACTTTCTGTGAAGGTGATATGAAGAAACCACAATATCGAAGAGGAAACGTGGGAACTCGAAGCTGAAATGATGAAAAATTACCCTGAGTTATTTGTTTAATCTATGTCTTTGATTCTGGGGATATAATCCTTGTAATAAGGGAAGAATGTGACGATTTGATTGTTTGAATGGTGATTCTAAGGACAGAATCCTTTTAAGGAGGGAATGATGTAACATTTTAGAATTTTAATTGTAATATTAAATATTTATTGAGTTATATAAATATTTAATAGATGTGTTTATCGTTGAATAAATATTTGTTTAATTGATTTGATTTTTATTTGGTTAATTATTTGATAAATAAATAATTAATAAGTTAAGAAAATTATTATTATACTGATATTTTAATTTGATGGTTAATTATCTGTAGTGAGTTATGTGATTAAATTATTTATCTAATTAATTGTTATTTAAATTAAATAAATTAAAGTAGTTTAATTCAGTTTTACCTAAACAATGTTTAAGGATATTAATTCTTTATTTTAAAGACTTTTTGTCAAACAAAGCCTTATAGCTTTTGGATTTTCAAATTTTGAATTTAAATAATCTAAATAAAATAAATATAATATAATATAATTATAATTTATACGTTATATGTGTAACTGATATAATAAGTAGGCTTATTATTGCCATATCAGTTTTATTTTTGACGCATACTACTATCAGTTGGTTTACGACTACTATTCATAGTACCTAGTCTATTACTGAGAGCTTGACAGCGAGATTTGAGAAAGGAACTTGAGAGAATTTGAGAGAGTTTGGTCTGCAATTAGCAAGGATTGTATTAGCAAATTGAAGGTATATTCATAATCTTAGTATTACATATACATATATGTTCTACGACAAACTCTATATACATTGTGAATTTCAAAATTGTTGAATTGTTGCTATACAATAGGTTACTTGTGGATATATGTGGTTATGATGATTAGAGTTAGTGTTTAAACAAGAATTGCATGCTAATTTTGGTTTACAATAGAAGAAAATTTTAGACAGTGTATGTTTGTATGTATTTTCTTATGGCTCATGGAAGTACCAATTTTGATGGTCAGGTCATATGTTAAACTGTGAATTGAGTTTTGTATACGTAGTTCATTAAGAAACAAGCATAACGTAATTTAAACGAAGCAATTTGGCCAAGTATAGAGATTATAGTGATGATTTTAGCAAGATATGTCAAAAATGGGGTTTTGTATAAAATTATGAATTTTGAGAAATTAAAATAGTTTTAGTTGTTGTTAAATTGTTCTAATTGATGGAATATGTCAACAAACATATTTATGATATTGTATATTTATTTTACGTGTTACTATTACTGTTTAGTGAGTGAAAGTAGTGTTAGTTGGCTTAAGAAAACTACCGTAGCCATGTTCTGCAGAAACTGGAGTCTGTACGTAGCGCGACCGCGCAGTCTCTTGGTGCGGGCACGCTGCAATCCTGTATAAAACTGGCGCGGCCGCGCTAGTGCCCAATTTCTGACAGTGAAGTCTACTAATTCTGCAGACTTTGAACATTCAATGTAACTTAGCTTAATGTTAGGTTAATGTGAGAATCATGTAACAACAAGGTTAAACAGAGTCATGTTAGGTGGATTATAAATTCAAAGTCGTAAAAGTGATTAGTAAGTTACGAACGTGTTATGCGTAACTTAGTTTATACAGTGAATGTTAGTTAAGTGTTGTGAGGCTAACGCTTGGAAAATTCTGAAACGCATATGGTAATAAAAGACTTGTGCTAAATTAACATGCCTAATTAGAAATACGTGTTATGATCGAACGTGAATGTTAGTATATCTAATAGATTATTGTTCTAAACATATATGTAGGTGAACGTGAGTTTGATATTATAGCTTACGCTCGAGGCAAGTTTATAAACCTATCTTTTTACATTGAGCAAGTTCTCTAATTCTACTTTTACAGTTGAGCAAGTTTTCTAACTCTACACCTTCGTTGAGTTAGTTTGTTTATTGTTATGCAAGTTTACTCGTCTTATTTAAACTACAAATTCGCAAGCTCTTGTATCTAGTTTGTTAATGATGATGCAAGTTCTCTAAACCTTAGTTTTATGTGAAGCAAGTTACTCTTGTATTTAACTTGTCAAATAGCACACAAGTTTATTTAATCCAATATACTATTGTTGAATAGTCATTATTATTCAAATTGCTATTCATTATGCATGCTTAGTACTCAATTCTAAATCACCTTGGCTTAATATTGTTCAAGCAAGGTACCTGATAGTTATTCAATATTTATGCTATTAGTTTATTCATAAAGCATAACTTTAATAGACATTGTTAATCCATTTATGATTTATTCCATAACATAACGTGATTATCATTTATTCAACTAATCCTTAGTTGATGTTCGTTGAATTCCAAATTACCTTGATATATATCCAAACCAAACTTACTTTGGTGCGGACTTGTGATCTAAATACTAAGATGAACAACCCTATTATTAGGGGTTTACGCTTAGCATTAAAATGTTTGTGCACAATACATTGTACGAAGTATTGATCCCCCTAAGTACGTGGAGTCCTTATAGTCTTATGACTGTTACAGTTAAAGTTGAAATATTACTTATAAATGTGGACGTGGTTCGTGGTCATTAGACCCTCAGTAGTATATTTCAGAATGTTAATAGAACATATCATTCAGTTCTATTGAGCCTATTATTTGGCGAATGATGTAAAGTTTATTCATTCTAATTTCAAGTGACCTTTGTTTGCTCACTCTTGCTTATATAACCATTACAGCTAAGGATGAGAAGGTAGATGAACCTAGCACAAGTAAGGGAAAGGGGAAGACGAACAAGTTTTGAAGACTTGTAATATGTGGACGGTTATTTATCAGACTTTAATTTGATTGGTGTAATGAAGCATTTATTTAATTTCCGCATTTGAATGATTGTAACTAAAGGTTAGATAACATGGGAGATAATGTTTTTATTAATGTAATCTTGTATGGCCAGGTTTTTATTATTCAATTTTATTATGATTGAGTAATTATATATGAATGTTTTGAGTAAGTGAGCACCAAATCTCGAGGTAATGAAGTACCGGGATTTGGGGTGTCACAAAATCTGATGTTTGATGAATGGAAATTGGAGTTCGAAAATATACGAATCCAACGCCTCAGACGGAACCAAAATCCAGGTTGTAGACTGTTCTACAAACGTTTCCGTGAAGGACCCCAAATCTGAAAATGTTGAGCGAAAATTTGAGTGCCAATATGAAGTGTAATAAAAATGGGTTATTGTAATAAATAACTTTAAAGCCACTAATGGGCTAGTAAGTTAATTACATATAAAATGAAATATAATTAATTACTTAATTGTCATTTAAATGATGTTAAGTAAAAATTAAAATGAGTTGGTGTTATTGGGATAACTACTTAATTAAGATTAAATAATAAATTGAGTTAATCAATTAATTAATTATTATTTAATTAAAATTATATAATGATTAAAGTGTAATTAAGTAAGATTAAGTGATAATTACTTATTGACATGAAAGTTTATAGAATTAATTGTTTATTATTCAGATAATAAACAAAGATGAATGTTAATTAATTATCCTTTTAATAATAATAAGGAATAATTAATGAAGAATGAGGTGAATAAATCAAATATTATTTATTCAAAGACGAGGGAGTTATTAATTATTATTTAAAGATCAATAATAATTTAATTGTTCATTATTTAGTTAACGTTAAATAATGAGGAGTAATAATTGGTTATTAGTAAGTAATAACTAAAGGTAAATGGTTAATTACTATTTAAGTTATAGTAATCGAAGGAAGATGGGGTTAACAATTTAATGAAATTAAAATAACTCCTTAATTAAATGTTTATGATAAATTGTTTAAAGATCTAATAAGTGTTTATCACTTAAGGAAAGCCTTATTAAATTATTAAATCATTAACCTAAGATCAATTAAATTTCTTATATGATTAATGATAGCAGATTAGATGCATGTACCCTTTGAATGTATTATTGGTTAGATAATAATACGAGTAGGTGTATTGATGAACAAATATACGCAGTACTAATTGACAGATCTACCTTATCAATGATAGGTCATTCAAAAATTGTTAATTAAAGCTAGAAAATTTTAACTCGCTGGACATGCAAGTTTTCTAACTCAAACACGGGTTATTATTGATCAAGTATGTTGGTGGATAAATATTGTTAATTTTTTCACATCTTGATGAATTATTGTGAATTGCACTTGGTGCAAATTGAATTCCTATTCTACTATATGTTGAACTGCTTATGAGATGGATCTATGCTAGTTGTGTCAGCTAGATCAAGTGTGTTTAAAATTTGTTAATTCAAATTCGTTATGAGATGGATCTATGCTAGTTGTGTCAGCTAGATCAAGTATGTTTAACATTTCTTATGAGATGGATCTATGCTAGTTGTGTCAGCTAGATCAATCTTGTTTAAAATTTGTTAAATCAAATTTGTTTTAAAGAGCTGTGACTATTCAATTGATTTGATAAGGACTCCTAACTGAGAAAGGAATGTTATTGAGGCATCATATTAGAAACAATTGTTGTTGTCTAGTAAGTGTTTATGCATATTACACCGGGTACGAAAGGCTGATTCCCTTGACAACCAAATCGCAAAGGACCAGTTTGAATACTAACACCCTTTGCAAATGTTCATAGTCATGTTGGACCACTCAGTATCTATGGTTCATGGTCATGGTGGACCACTCCAAAACCAGTGACGCCCCCAAATTTTGACCTTCACTTGGTCACCCGAATTCGGTTCATCACGTGCTCAAAGTATTACCATAATAACTAATATCATACATTCACAACAGAATATCTAATTTAGAATAATATACAATGATTTATTATAATTATTCCCCCAAGTCTCGCAACCTACAGTACTTAATAGATTACATAATAGTATCGAATAAAGACCTATTACATAATCCTACTTAAGTTTAAACATAGTCTTAATACAACATAATAATCTTAAACATAAAAGGGGCAAGCTAGTTGGTAACCTTGTCATTGCCCTTGTCTGCTCCAGAGACACCTCCCTGTTCTTCCTTAACTGAAAGGTTTTAAATAAGCAAGGATGAGCACAAATTGCCCAGCAAGTAAATACAACAAGGGTGTAGGATAATATCGAAAGGTTTGAAATATCGAAGTGTCATTTCTGGGATAGTTAAGAGTGTTAGAATAATATCATAGATAATGAATATCAACAATACTTAGACTAAGATCAAAAATTCAATATAAGTCAACTGATATATATGAATTCAAAGGCTATCAAGGTATCCGATAGGATAACAATTTATACTGAGCAGTCACTAAGGACTATTGAACATCTACTAGAATTACCAATATTAAACTGATAACCCAAAAGAATCAAGTAATGTAGAAGATCAGTCTACAATACTCCACGTTATGCATAACACCACAGTAATAATATACTTATGTGTTGGGGTTTCCAAGAACATACAATCTGTAAAATCCCAACTTTTTGAATAAAGATAAATTTTCTATAAATATTATTTTATAATATTATGGAGTAAAATTGATATAATGTTATAGTTAGGGGCAATATTTATAAATTTTGCAAAGTAAGCAAGTTGTTATAAAATATTCGTTTGGTCGGGTAATATTCTATTTGTCAGGAAATATTCGTACGACGGTACAATCATTAGTAGACTCCACAACGAAATTATTGTCGGATTGAGAAAATGACAAAAATATTTTATTAAAAATAACGGCGAAAGTTTTACCTTTGATATTGTTGAACTACTCGATAGTAAAAGTACAGTAATACGTGTGGTTGCATAGTAGCACACGGTATTGATTATTAATGCTTATGTGAGAAGTCACTCAGTTTGATTCAATTATTGTCAATTAATAATATGAATTATTTAGCGATAATGAAGTTTTGTTTTATTCGTATTATTAACGTAATAAAACAGAAATATCTTTTTATATAAAACAGAATACTTTATTAAAGTTATTCTATAAATAGAATATATTATATTTTATTTAAAAAAAATTTCTTTAAATATAGACCGTCAATTTAAAGTAAATTAATCTGGACCGTTCATGGATTAGTTACTATGCATTCCATTTTCCTATAAATAGAAGCTCATTCCTTCATTATTTTCTTACGAATTCACTGAACTCTAGAGAGAGAAACTATAGAGAGAAAGAAGAAAAGTAATCTGCTACTTAACTACTTCTTTATTTCAGTTCTTTTTTAAAACGGTAAGGGGTATTATTTCTTTTGTATTCATGAAGAGAACTTCTGTTATTCCATTATTTATTATTCTATTGGAATAACCTGTATATGCGGTCTACCCTATACTTGGTGACATTCTTCTATTATTCTGTTGGAACATTCTGTCTGTGTGTTTTACACCGGACTTGGTTCCGTCTTTATTAGTATTCTGTTAAAACATTCTGTCTGTGTGTTTTACACCGGACCTGGTTCCGTCTTTATTATTATTCTGTTGGAACATCCTGTCTGTGTGTTTTACACCGGACATGGTTCCGTCTTTATTATTATTCTGTTGGAATATCTTGTCTGTGCGTTTTACGCCGGACCTGGTTCCATTATTTATTATTCTGTTGGAATAACCTGTCTGTGCGGTCTATCGCATGCATGGTGATTTCTTTTGTTATTCCATTCTTTATTATACTAAGTTGGTTAAAACTTTAACTTCTATACTCCATGAAATTAGTGGAATATCTTTGATATTTGCGCTTCATCTAGTATCTTTTCATGAAAATATTCTTCTAAGAATTCTTGAATTTTACTCCACAAAGCAGTATCATATTGACAATTTGGACGTTGTTAATTCTTGGATAAATTAATTCTTGAACTTATTTTATTGAATTCTTATATCATTGTCATCATCCTCATGTTTATAAAATATTTAAAGTCATCTGTGGCCGGTAGTGCATAGATGGACTTGGTATGATTATGACCAGGGATTATTCGGTATAATCATGACCGTAATGTTACAAATGATGTGGTAAAAGTCCTTATTGGCCCGTAGTGCATTGATGGATAGTTGTTGTCATGATCATGACTATTAATGAATACACAAATATTCTTGGCCCGTAGTGCATGGATAATTGTGGTCGTGATACTAAAGAATATCCTTAGCCGTAGTGCAGAGGTGATTCGACGATATGGATTATTTTATTAAGCTGAGTCCCAGCGATAACAGTGTTGAAAAACCTTTTAAATCATAGAAGATAGTAGATTTTATTCTCTACTTAACTCTTCTAATGGATTGCTTGTTCCGCTGCAGTTAAACTTGATGTTTATTATATTTTTTTAGTTTAACACTGTTGAAGGCTAATGATAATTTATTTTGCATTATCTTAGTCATAATATTTCTTACTGGGCTAGTTGAGCTCACCCTTTCTTTCACTGTTCTCTTCAGGAAATGAGAATATAGCTGGGACGAGTCGGGGAACGAAGTGATGGACCAAATGATAGTATTAGTAGTCCTCACTATTCTGTTAAATAATGTGACAATAATTATAATGAAGACTCCTTTTGAGTTTGTATAATCTCTAGTAGACAATAATTGTATTCAAACTCACAGTTATGTTTTGTCGTAATGTACACGACAGCTGTATAATTAAGTTTTATTTGAATTCTATACCATGTATCTGGCGACCCAAGATGAGTGATGTATACCTAATTTTGGGGGCGTCACAGTTGGTATCAGAGCTTAGGGATATGATCCCTGGCTAAGATGTGAGACTAGAACTAGGAGCGGAGAGACGGAGAATTCCTTCGCTAGTATAACCTACCTAAGTTTATTTGGTATTTAATTGGTCGGTCAAAGTATATGGATAATATGTTATATGTTAATGAACCTTTGTTTTGTGGCAGTATCTGAAAATGACATCCGAGAATGTTGAAAATAGCAATAGAGCACAAGAGACCGTTGAGTCTCCACATAACAATAATCAGGAGAATGTGCATCAGGAAGGCGACAATACTCATGCAAACAATAACACTGACCAAATGATGAATGATAGACTATTCAGAGGCTTTATGCAATTTATGCAACATCAGGCGAGAGCGGCTCCTGTCCAAAATGTAGGTGGAAACACTGAAAACTCTCGGACGGTCACTGCTAAATAGTTCAAGGAGCTGGGACCACCGGAGTTTATAGGAGAGCCAAAACCACTTAAGGCAGAAGCATGGATAAAGCAAATCACCAAGATATTTGATGTCTTGGGATGCTCCGAGGAACAAAAGGTTCCCTTCGCCACCTTCATGTTGCGTGAAGAGGCAGATTACTGGTGGGAATCTGTAAAATGTACCCAGCCTAACGCACTCAAGATGTCTTGGGAGAAGTTCCAAGAGCTATTCAACGACAAGTACTTTCCCGAGAGTATTCGTCATATGAAGGAGGTGGAGTTTATCAAGCTGGAGCAAAATAATATGACCGTGTCGAAGTATGAGGCTAAATTTGCTGAGTTGTCCCGGTTTGCGTCCCACTTGGTGGATAATGAAGAGCGAATGACGCGAATGTTTTTGCGAGGTTTGAAACCTAAGATACGTCAACATCTTATTTCTCATAAACTGTGTTTGTATTCAGATGTTGTAAATAAGGCTCAGTTAGTAGAGCACGATAATGAGTCAACGCAATCAAAGGAGAACAGCCGGCAAAATGATAATACCAGTGAGAGCAGTCATTGAAGCGGTGACAACAAGCGTGGAGGGAATCAACAGGCTAGAAATGGTAACCACTTCGGTGGTAATTAGGACCACAATAATAAGAATGGACATTTCAAGAAGAGGAGATTCAACAATGATGGAAAGATGTCAGCACCAGCACCCATTGTTAAGGAAGGAGAACGACCACTTATCATATGCTTCAAATGCGGAGGAGAGGGACATATCAGTCCAAATTGCGCGATGCCGTCCAAAGCATGTTATACTTGTGGAAGAGAAGGTCACCTAGCCCAATTTTGTCGTTCATCGAAGACAAGTTCAGCTAGGATGGAGGCACCAAAGGCCGTCCTAGAAAAAGTCAAAGCCAATAGTGCAAGGGAAAGCATTTGTAGTGACCTCCCAGAAAGCAAAGAACCAGAATGAGGTCATCACGGGTAAGCTTATCATATACTCTAGCGAAGTCTATACCTTATTTGATACCGGTTCTACCCATTCTTTTATTTCTCTTACTTGCGCTCAACGATTAAATTTGACTCCGGAGAAATTAGACTTTGACTTATCTGTGGAAACTCCATTGGGAGAAACCTTCATTACATTCAATGTTTATAAGTCTTGTTTGGTTCAAATCGGTACCCTCATATTACCTGTCGATCTTATTTCATTGAAAATACTTGCATTTGACGTGATTCTAGGGATTAATTAGTTAACTACTCATCATGCAAAAATTGATTATTTTCGTAAGGTTGTTAGCTTTCATATTCCTAACCAATCTGTTATGCAAATTCTAGCCACTAAACCATTAAAATCAATCACTTTCATCTCAAGCCATAAAGTTATTCGTTTATTGAAAAATGGATGTCAAGCTTTCTTAGCTCATGTCACAGATCTAAACAAAAATACGTCAGTTTTGAATAATATTTCTATTGTTAATGAATTTCCTGACGTATTCCCTGAAGAACTTCCTGGCCTGCCCCGAGAGCGTGAAATTGAATTTTGTATCGACCTTGAACCTGGTACAAAACCCATTTCTAAAGCCCCATATCGAATGGCTCCTATTGAACTTCAGGAGTTAAAGACCCAACTGCAGGAATTGTTAGACACTAGCTTTATTCATCCTACTACTTCTCCTTGGGGTGCTCCTGTTCTATTCGTGAAGAAGAAAGATGGGAGTATGCGACTTTGTATTGATTATCGGGAGTTGAATCATGTCACCATCAAAAATAGGTACCCGTTGCCACGTATTGATGACCTGTTTGACCAGTTGTAAGGAGCCAAATTCTTTTCAAAGACTGATCTTCGTTCTGGATATCACCAATTGAAGATTAGAACCGATGACATTCCAAAGACGGCTTTCAGAACTCAGTACGTGCATTATGAATTCCTAGTCATGTCCTTTGGATTGACTAATGCTTCTGCTGCCTTTATGGATATGATGAACCGAGTATTCAAGGAATATTTGGATCACTTTTTGGTCGTCTTTATTAATGGCGTCCTTATTTATTCCAAAAGCCGTGAAGGTCATGAGCAACACTTAAGGCTGATACTCTAAAAGCTTCGTGAATATAAGCTTTATGCCAAGTTGAAGAAATGCGAGTTCTGGCTTGAAGAAGTTGCATTCCTTGGGCATGTGGTATCAAGTCATGGAATATCTGTTGACCCAGGAAAGATTGAAGCTATTTAAAGCTGGGAACAACCTAAATCAGTGACCGAAGTACGTAGCTTTCTTGGCTTAGCTGGTAATTATCGGAGATTCGTAGAAGGGTTTTCTCGAATCGCTACTCCACTAACTCAGCTGACTTGGAAAGATACAAAGTTCGGTTGGAACGAGGAATGTGAGAAGAGTTTTCAAGAACTCAAGAGGAGACTCATTTCAGCACCTGTTCTGACAATACCATCTGGTTCGGAGGGATTTGTCATCTACAGTGATGCTTCGGCCAAAAGGTTAGGATGTGTTCTTATGCAACATGAGAAAGTCATAGCCTATACCTCATGACAACTTAAAGAATATGAGAGGAATTATCCTACTCATGACCTAGAGTTAGCAGCTGTGGTCTTCGCACTTAAAATTTGGAGGCATTACTTGTATGGGGAGAAGGTGGAGATCTTTACGGATCATAAAAGCCTCAAATATTTCTTCACTCAAAAGGAACTCAACATGCGACAACGACGTTAGCTTGAACTGTTGAAAGATTATGATCATACCATCCAATACCATCCTGGAAAAATGAACGTGGTAGCTGACGCATTGAGTAGAAGATCATATGCGGGTACGAGTGCAATATTGATAACACAAAAGCCCATTTTATGTGACTTGCAAAGGATGGAGACAGAGTTAAAAACTCCAGGGGCCCATGTGATGATGGCAAATATACGAGTAGAACCGACTTTAATTGATAAAGTTAAAGCTGCTCAAGCTACAGACCTGGAGCTTATGCTTATAAGGAAGAAAGTGCAAGAAGGTACTGTGCCGAAAGCAAGAATCGATGATGAAGGAATACTTCGAGTCAACTCTAGACTTTGTGTTCCTAACGACCCTGATTTGAAGTATAAAATCATGATGGAGGCGCATAACACATCGTTTGCAATCCATCTTGGGAGTACCAAAATGTATCATGATATTCGTCATACATTTTGGTGGAGCAATATGAAGAGAGAGATAGCGTTGTTTGTCTCAAGGTGTCTAACGTGTCAACGAGTCAAGGCAGAGCATCAAGTACCAAAAGGTCCATTGCAACCACTTGAAATTCCAGAATGGAAGTGGGAGCACATTACCATGGATTTCGTTACCGGTCTTCCCAAAGTTTCTCAAGGCATAGATGCGATTTGGGTCGTTGTTGATAGATTAACCAAGTCTGCTCATTTCTTACCGATACGAGAAACTTATACACTTGAACGTCTTGCTCGTATGTACATAAACGAGATTGTAAGACTGCATGGTATGCCAGTATCCATAGTTTCTAATCGAGACACAAGATTCACTTCACGATTTTGGGTTAATTTGCAAAAATTTATGGGCATATCATCCTCAGACGGACGGACTATCAGAAAGGACTATTGAAACTCTTGAAGATCTATGAAGGCTCTATGTCCTTGATTTCAAGGGAAGTTGGGACAAGTTCTTACCATTGGTGGAGTTTTCCTACAACAACAGTTATCAAGTAAGTATTAGCATGGCTCCATTCAAAGCGTTGTATGGAAGAAAATGTTGTTCTCCAGTATGCTGGGATGAGGTGGGTGAAGCAATGTTGTTGGGACCAGAGTTGGTACGTATGACTACGGAAAAGATTCAAACGATCCGACAACGTATAAAAACCTCACAAAATCGACAAAAGAGTTATGTTGATCTTCATCGAAAGGACGTGGAATTCGATATAGGAGATCATGTGTTGTTACGTGTTGCTCTATGGAAAGGAGTTACAAGATTTGAAAAGTGAGGAAAGCTCAATCCTCGATTCATCGGCCCATTTTTAATCCTTGATCGAGTAGAAACTGTGGCCTATAGACTCACTTTACCGCCAAGTATGTCTCGTGTTCATAACGTTTTTCACATATCCATGCTACGTAATTATGTGGAAGACCTGAACCACATTATTGAGTTAGAACCGGATGAAATAGCGGAAGATTTAACGTATGAAGAGGTTCATGTTCAAATCTTGGATAAGAAGGAACATATTCTACGCACCAAGGTTATACCTCAAGTCAAAATTTTGTGGACAAACCACGATGTTGAGGAAATGACTTGGGAGTTAGAATCTGAAATAAAATCAAGGTATCCTTACCTCTTCGACATACCAGGTACGTACCCTAATTTTGAGGGAGAAATTTCATAAGAAGGGGAGATTGTAAAACCCCAACTTTTTGAATAAAGATGAATTTTCTATAAATATTATTTTTGAAAATTATGGAGTAAAATTGATATAATGTTATAGTTGGGGGTAATATTTATAAATTTTGCAAAGTAAGCAAGTTGTTATAAAATATTCGTTTGGTCGGGGAATATTCTTTTTGTCAGGAAATATCCTTACGACGGTACAATCATTGGTGGACCCCACAATGAAATTATTGTCGGATTGAGATAACGACAAAATTATTTTATTAAAAATAACGGCGGAAGTTTTACCGTTGATACTGTTGAACTACTCGATAGTAAAAGTACAGTAATACGTGTGGTTGCATAGTAGCACACGGTATTGATTATTAATGCTTATGTGAGAAGTCACTCAGTTTGATTCAATTATTGTCAATTAATAATATGAATTATTTAACGATAATGAAGTATTGTTTTATTCATATTATTAACGTAATAAAACAGAAACATCTTTTTATATAAAACAGAATACTTTATTAAAGTTATTCTATAAATATAATATATTATATTTTATTTAAAAGATTTTTCTTTAACTATGGACCGTCAAATTAAAGTAAATCAAACTGGACCGTTTATGAATTAGTTACTATGCATTCTATTTTTTTATAAATAGAAGTTCATTCCTTCATTATTTTCTTACGAATTCACTGAACTCCAGAGAGAGAAACTATAGAGAGAAAGAAGAAAAGTATCTGCTACTTAACTACTTCTTTATTTCAGTTATTCTTTAAAACGGTAAGGGGTATTATTTCTTTTGTATTCATGAAGGGAACTTCTGTTATTCTATTATTTATTATTTTGTTTGAATAACCTGTATACGCGGTCTACCCTATACTTGGTGACATTCTTCTGTTATTCTGTTGGAACATCCTGTCTGTGTGTTTTACACTGGACCTGGTTCCGTCTTTATTATTATTCTGTTGGAACATCCTGTCTGTGTGTTTTACACCGGACCTGGTTCCGTCTTTATTATTATTCTGTTGGAACATCCTGTCTGTGTGTTTTATACCGGACCTGGTTCCGTCTTTATTATTATTCTGTTGGAATATCCTGTCTGTGCGTTTTACGCCGAACCTGGTTCTATTATTTATTATTCTGTTAGAATAACCTGTCTGTGCGGTCTATCGCATGCATGGTGATTTTTTTTTGTTATTCCATTCTTTATTATACTCAGTTGGTTAAAACTTTGACTTCTATACTCCATAAAATTAGTAGAATATCTTTGATATTTACGCTTCATCTAGTATCTTTTCATGGAAATATTCTTCTAAGAATTCTTGAATTTTACTCCACAAAGCAGTATCATATTGACAATTTGGACGTTGTTAATTCTTGGATAAATTAATTCTTGAACTTGTTTTATTGAATTCTTATATCATTGTCATCATCCTCATGTTTATAAAATGTTGAAAGTCATCTGTGGCCGGTAGTGCATAGATGGACGTGGTATGATTATGACCAGAGATTATTCGGTATAATCATGACCGTAATGTTACAAATGATGTGGTAAAAGTCCTCATTAGCCCGTAGTGCATTGATGGACAGTTGTTGGCATGATCAAGACCATTAATGAATACACAAATATTCTTGGCCCGTAGTGCATGGATAATTATGATCGTGATACTAAAGAATATCCTTGGCCGTAGTGCAGGGGTGATTCGACGATATGGATTATTTTATTAAGTTGAGTCCCAGCGATAACAGTGTTGAAAAATCTTTTAAATCATAGAAGATAGTAGATTTTATTCTTTGCCTGACTCTTCTAATGGATTGTTTGTTCCGCTGCAGGTAAACTTGATATTTATTATATTTTATCAGTTTAACACTGTTGAAGGCTAATGATAATTTATTTTGCATTATCTTAGTCATAATATTTCTTACTGGGCTAGTTGAGCTTACCCTTTCTTTCACTGTTCTCTTCAGGAAATGAGAATATAGCTGGGACGAGTCGGGGAACGGAGTGATGGACCAGATGATAGTATTAGTAGTCCTCAATATTCTGTTAAATAATGTGACAATAATTTTAATGAGGACTCATTTTGAGTTTGTATAATCTCTAGTAGGCAATAATTGTATTCAAACTCACAGTTATGTTTTGTCGTAATGTACACGACAGTTGTATAATTAAGTTTTATTTGAATTCTGTACCATGTATCTGGCAACCCAAGATGGGTGATGTATACCTAATTTTGGGGGCGTCACACAATCCCCTTACCATAAGGGTTGTTCAACTCATTTTTTAAGATTTTCCGCACCAATCAAATGGGTTTGGACAGTTTTATAAACATGCATTTAGTCTAGCCGAATCAAATGGCATCGACTCTTTCACAATATTCAAGAACAATACTAAGTTCATTATGAAAAGTAGTTTTCACAAGGGTTTAAGCATAATGACTCATTTGAACGAGGAAACAATATAACTTGTACTCAAAGAGATAAGCTTATGGTATTCGTCGAATAAAGAATGCAAAGATACTTGCACAATAAGAGTAGGGTTTGGATACTTGCCTTACACGTAGTCTATCCTCGTCTAAGAATTCAACACTTTCGAGTCCTATTTATAACGTATTATATGTTCAAGATGTTCATTAGTTAACATATTCTTTAATTAAGTTTGACACGATACAAGTAAGCAAATATGGTACAAAATCAGTTTAAATCATCACGAGTTCAACCCACATATCATGGTTTGATATCATGTAAACATCCTCTTAGACTTAGCATTTCAAAGTCGAAATTAACCTTTATTTACATCATATAGCATGCTCATTAACACATCAACTAGCACATTAGTCATTTAAGATAACTTAAAGTAATTATGTAGGCATGCTTCAAACATCAGACCAAAAATAGAACTCAGTTGTGACTGCTGCACGGCGCAGCTGCGCCATGGCTAAGCTTAGGACTGGCACAGTTGCGCTGTCCTCTGACTATGCCAAGACTCAACTGCTGCCTTGTGGCTACTGCCCGGCTTAACCAAAACTCTTACACATGTTATATATGTTATGTTAAAGGTCCTCTCATGCTTCTCAAATCAATCTAGGTTCCTTTTTATAACAACATATTCCTAAATTAGCTATTTCTACATGTTAGGGTCATGAAACCACAAAACTTAACATGCTTGCGCTCTAAACATAAAAGATAGTTATAACACCCATATTAAGCATGTGTACGAGTATGCATAACATATATGTGGAACTAATACCGCTTTAGTTGAAAATAGGCTTCGTTTATGCTTTTCTTGAAATGCGATACACAAGCATGGCATATATATGTTTATACTACATGAGTAAGTCTAATAGTGACATCAAACATGATTACAAATGCCAGATTCTAGTCCTCATGGTATATTGACAATATTCACATTCGAAGCTTGCTAGTAGGTTCAAGATGCTCATGTTTACTTTCTAATCATATAAACACAACCTAAAGGTTTATCCATGCATTTCTAAGTCATACTATCATGCTTTCAAAGTAAGAATACATGCATGGCATATATACATAATAAGTTCATTATGAAGTCCTTCAATCCATTTTTAAGCTACATACTTCATTTAATCATGTTAAGCTAGTCTAACATGCTCCCATTAGGCTCATATATCTACATATACCCCTTATACATGCTTGCATGCTGGTACACTACATGGTACTGTAACAATATGCAAAATAGAAGGTCAAAATAAAAATCAACAACCGGCGCAGCTGCGCTACGCCCTAGTGTAATTACGGCGCAGCTGCGTTGTGCCTGGTTCAAACTAGGAATAGTTTGCTTCGGCAACTGTTCAGCCCAAACACAAAATTTACTCATGAAATCATTTCTAAACACTCATGTATCAGTTTAAACATGCTTGTAAGGTCATATAACAACCATATAATCAATACCCAAGCATACTAACATCCATTTCCATGAATTCAAGAAATTTAAATTCCAACACTTATGAACTCTATTAACATAAATTGAAAACTGAGAGCATGGGATGGGATTATACCTCTGTAAAATGAAAGAACTTGCTGCTAATTGAACTCTTAAGCTCTTAGAACACTTGTATACTCTCAATATTACACTAAGCAAATTCTCTAAAAAATTTCAAGCAACACTAACTGATAACCATGGCTTCTATTTATAGAAACATCCTTACACAGACATAACAATTTTCCATTGAATCAAACCCGTGGATTGTAGAATTGCATGAAGGTTATAGAGGAGTTGGTAATTAGTGGTTGGTTTGCATCATGAACCCCACTCCCCCTATGGTCATTAGCTAGAAGCTTGGAAGAAGGGAAGAGGAATAGGACTTAGCCTTTTTGCTATTCACGTGACATAGATATTAGGGAGAAAATGGAACTCTTAATTTGGGACAAGAAGAAACTCTCAGCAACAAGATTAGCATTACTCTCATATAGTTACTTTGTTATCCATAAATGGTTTTACTGTCCAAGTGTTACCATATTAGGAATTTTAGGGATAAATTATACACTCACATTATATAGTCCATGTACATTAAATATACACAATAAAATAATGCAATCAGATATTATTGTTCGGGTAGTTCCATAATTATCTCTACCACTCATATAACATATTATAACCTTATTATATTAATAACTTATTTTTTTATGTTAAATAAATAATTTATTCATTTTCTTGATTAATTACCACCAATATAACTTACTATATAGTCACACAATGTCACACTGCACTATATAGTACAGTTAAATTATTGTTCCCATGCACATAAATGTCAATATAATATTATTATTTTACTAACTTACTTATTTGTGTTAGATAAATAAATCTTGCACCTCCTTAATTAATTAACACCAACATTAATTAATCCAACCATTGATTAATGTACTTATGGATTTCCATAATCATTATTCATCTTTAATAATATATTGCAAATAATAGTAATCACACATTATTAGTTAATTACTAAGAATTTAATATTCTACCACAACCATTGACAATTAATTAATATATCAATTAACAATTAATATAAATTAATGGTTTAATAATTTCGTTGTCGCACATAACATACATTCATTGCAATATACTCTTATCATATGGTTTTATCTATTCTACACATACAACATTAATGTCCCCAATTTAGTGTTATAGTAGAAAGTAACCAACTCCAACTGACTGCTGGCGCAGCTGCGCCAGTTTGTACTGCTGGGACGGCGCAGCTGCGCCGTGCCCTGACAGTGCCAAGACTGGTGCAGCTTTTGCCCTTGCCAGTTTTCAACGCTAATTTTATACGACATGAAATGATGTCCACAAAAGTGTTACTACAAGTCTACGAGCGTATTCATTAACTTACACGTTCAACACGATTATACTTCCTAATTCTCGTTTTAACTCGCTTAATGGATTTTCTCGTTTCACAATAGGCCACACAAGGCATTTCGCACTTCTCATTGCCAATTCACATTTCTTAATACACATTGATTTAATATGAATCAATTATATCAACCGACTCATAAAACAATAACACTTATTTTCACATAATAGTATTTCCATTAATATATTCATTTTATAATACGTGAAAATTCTCGGGTATTACATCCTTCCCCCTTACAAAAATTCCATCCCGGAATTGCTCCAAGGTTACACAAATAGATGGGGATAATCCCTCATCATCCTATCTTCTAACTCCCACGTTGCCTCCTCGACCTCGTGGTTACGCCAAAGTATTTTTACAGAATAAATAACTTTATTTCTCAAGGTTTACTCTTTCCTATCAAGAATTTGGATAGGAATTTCTTCATACGCTAAATTCTTCTCCACTTGAATGGGTTCATAAGAAATCACTTGCTTGTAGTCAGGCTTGTACGGATGCAACACGGATATGTGAAACATGTTATGGATGTGCCCCAACTTAGGTGGAAATGCAACTTTGTACACTACCTCGCCTACTCGCTTCAGTATCACGAACGGTCCTATGAATCTTGGACTTAGTTTCCCTTTCTTGCCGAAACGGATCTTTCCCTTCCATGGAGATACCTTCAGGAATACAAAACTGTCGACTTCAAAATCTCGGTCTTGCCGATGCAAGTCTGCATACTAGTCTAGCCCTTATTACTGTCACCACGTCCGCAGTTTCTTGTACTAACTCTGGTCTGAGTATTCGTCGTTCTCCGATTTCGTCCCAACATAATGGCATTATGCACTTCCTCCCATAAAGAGCTTCGTACGGTGGCATGCCGATACTGGCATGGTAACTATTATTATACGTAAATTCGACTAAGGGTAGGTGGTCGTCCCAATTTCCTTTGAAGTCCATCACGTAAGTTCTAAGCATATACTCTAGCGTTTGTATTGTTCGCTCACTTTGTCCGTCTGTCTGAGGATGATAAGCAGTACTTAACCTTAATTGTGTTCCCATCCTCTCTTGCAAGCTTTTCCAGAATTTTGACGTGAAACACGGGTCTCGGTCAGAAACAATCGATACCGGCACTCCATGTAGTGAAACGATTTCCTTTACGTACAGATTTGCTAACTGATTTAAACTATAACGGATCTTGATTGGTAGAATATGTGCGGTCTTTGTTAGTCAATCCACGATAACCCAAATGGCATCTAACCCTTTCTGTGTAACTAGAAGTCCTACCACGAAATCCATCGTAATATGCTCCCATTTTCACTCCGGTATTTCCAACGGTTGTAATAAACCACTCGGCCGCTGATGCTCTGCCTTTACACGTTGAAACGTAAGACATCTGCTAACGTACTCCACGATTTCTCATTTCAAATTTGGCCACCAAAAATGTTGCTTCAAGTCCTGGTACATCTTTGTGCCTCCCGGATGGACGGAGTATGTCGTATCGTGTGCCTCATGCAAAATCTCTTCTCTAAACTCGGTTACTGCCGGTACCCACACTATCCCTTCGAATCTTAAAATACCATCTTTATCTATTCGAAATTGTTCTACCTCATTTTCTGTAATCCTACTCCTGATTTTCTCACATTCTCCATCTTTCTCTTGTGCTCCCTTTACTCTATCCAATAATGTCGGACAAGCTTACATTACACGTAATTTCTCTTCAGACCTCTCAGGTCCTTTCACTTCTATTTCGAACTTCTCCATATCTCTTATTAACTCCTACTGAGTTGTCAGTTGAAACAATTTCTCCCTTCCTTTCCTGCTTAGAGCGTCGGTAACTACGTTTGCCTTCCCCGAGTGATAAAGAATCTCACAGTCGTAATCTTTGATCAGTTCTAACCACCTTCTCTGATGCATATTCAACTCCTTCTATGTGAAGATATATTTTAAACTCTTGTGGTCCGTGTATATCTCACATTTCTCTCCATACAAATAATGTCTCCATGTCTTTAACGCAAAAACAACTGCCGCTAACTCTAAGTCATGAGTAGGGTATCGTTTTTTGTAATCCTTCAATTATCGTGATGCATACGCAATGAATTTGCCATGTTGCATCAACACACATCTCAGTCCTTTATGTGATGCATCACTATACACTACAAATCCTCATGTATCATCTAGTAAGGATAATATAGGCGCCACGCTTAATCTCCTCTTCAATTTTTGAAAACTCTCTTCGCATTTATCGGTTCATACAAATTTCACCATCTTACTCGTCAGATTAGTCAACGGGGTCGCTATCTTAGAAAAATCCTGGATAAATCTTTGATAGTACCCAGCTAACCCTAAGAAACTTCTCACCTCTGTCGGTGTTCTCGGTTGTTCTCAACTACTTACCGCTTCTACCTTTTTGGGGTCTACTGAGATTCCATTCTCATCCACCACGTGGCCTAAAAATTGAACCTTCTTCATCCAAAATTTACATTTTGAAAACTTCACATACATCTTCTTCGTTCGTAGTGCTTCCGAAACGATCTCCAAATGTTCAGTGTGTTCTTCCTCTTTCTTTGACTATATCAAAATGTCATCGATGAAAACTACTACGAATTTATCCAAGTATGGCTTGAAAACTCAATTCATCAAGTCTATGAATGCTGCCGGAGCATTAGTTAAATCGAATGACATTACCAAAAATTTGAAATGTCCATAACGGGTTCAAAACGCGGTCTTCGGTATGTCCTCATCCCGCACTTTCAGTTGATGATATCATGTTTGTAAGTCGATCTTCGAGAAACATTTCGCTCCCTTCAGTTGATCAAACAAGTCATCTATTCTCGATAGTAGATATATGTTCTTGATCGTTACTCTGTTCAATTCTCGATAATCGATAAAGAGCCTCATCAATCTGTCCTTTTTCTTAACGAATAACACTGGTGCTCCCCAAGGAGACACACTCGGTCGAATGTAACCTTTATCTAATAGCTCTTGAAGTTGTATCATCAATTCCTTCATTTCTATTGGAGCCATATGGTATGGAGCTTTCGAAATTGGTGTCGTTCCCGATGCTAAGTCGATTACGAATTCGATTTCTCTGTCTGGCGGAAGGCCAGGCAGATCGTCCGAAAATATGTCTTAAAATTCATTCACTACGGGTATATCTTTAATCTCTACTCCCTTTTTTTGAGTATCTATAATGTAAGCTAAATAACCTACACATCCTTTCTTTAACAATTTCTTGGCCTGCATCATCGTAGCGTACCACGATTGCTTAAGCGATGAGCTACCATAAAACACTACCTTAGACTTACTCGGAGTCTAAAGGTTCGCACATTTGTTTTGACAGTCAATTATCGCGGCATGGTTATATAATCAATCCATTCCCAATATTACGTCAAATTCTCCTAATCTAATAGGAATCAAGTCTATGCTCAGTTCATGTTCTCTAATGTTTGCGCGATAATTTTGATAAACGTATTCTACGAGGATTATTTCCTTATTCGCAACTTCTACGCTCAAGGAATCTCCCAAACGTTCTCGGGGTGTATTAAGTTTACTAACGAATTCTTCAGATACAAAAGAACAGAGCGCACCCGAATCAAATAATACATAAGCATTTATATTATCGATTGGGATTATACTTGACACCACGTCCTTCGCAGCCACTGCGTCCTGGACGGTCATGTTAAAGGTTCGACCGGTCGATCGGTTGGGTTGTGCAGGTCCACCAATCATTAACTTACTTCCTCCTCCCTAGCATCCGCCAGCTCCACCGCTTCCTTTCTTTAGGCAATCCTTTATCTGGTGCTCTGTCGATCCACAAGCAAAACATCCTCTGATCTTCTTTGGCTTTGGGCAATTTGGCGATATGTGCCACTCCTGGCCACAATTATAGCAAGTGTTCTTTCTCTTCCAACACTCTCCCTGATGACTTCTTCCACATTTGTTGCAAGCTTCGGTCCTCTTCTTAAAGTTTCCCTGGTGACTCCCACCTTGGTTATTGTTTCGGTTGTTGTTATTTTCCCAGTTCCTCTATCGGAGTTACTTCCTCCACTGCTGCTCCCTCCACGATGCTCACTACAAGCGTTCTTGTTCTTCTTCTCCTTATGATATAGACTTAAGGCCTCACTGCCACCTTTCGCAATGATTGCCCTCTCTAACAATGTTGTAAAGGAATCAATCTGGAAGACCGATACCTTATTATACAACCACGGCTTCAACCCCTACTCAAAATGTCTCGCCTTCCTCTCCTCACAACTTGGTGCTCTGCAAATTGCGCTAGTTCATTGAACCTCGCAGCGTATTGCACCACCGTCATATCACCTTATTTTAACTATAGGAATTTTACTTCCATCATACTCTTCATACTCTTCGAGAAATAGTTCTCGAAAAATAGCATCGTAAACCTCTCCCAAGTTATTGTTCCTTCCCCCGCTCTCTGCTGATTAGTTTTCCACCAATAGTTCGCTTCGCCCCTCATCATGTATGTGGCAAATACGGTCTTCTAGTCTTCACCCAAGCGAGCTATAGTGAAGGCCTTCTCGATCTCCTTGATCCAGGTTTGCACAACTATTTGGTCAGTAGTTCATGTGAACTCTGGGTCCTACACTCTTAAAATCCTTGAAGGTTGTTACTAGGATATATTGGGGGATGGGTGGTACGGGTTCGTTTCTTCCCCTCAGAGCTTCTCCCAATAAATCTACAAGTTGTTGTATCGGGTCTACAGGTCCTCTCTCATCATTAACTGACTCTTCTTGGACAGTTATTCTACGTCTGGGCGGCATTTTCTGCATCACAAAATTTTCATTTTATTATCTTACCGTCATATTTAGACATTTCTCAAATGAAAAGAACTAGAAGTTTATAGCACGTTTCTGAAACAAGATCATTTATATTCATATGCCGAATGGTTACAATACACGTTCTTTTCTAGCATACTGCTATAAATGAAACACATAGCCTCTAATATCATAAAAGACGGGGACGACACTAGCTTACTACCCCTTTAAAATTTCAAAAGTTTGGGTTACTACCATCTCACATCTTACACAAAAGATTGAGATTACAACAACATATTAACAACACATAAATAAAACTACTACACTACTGAGTTTTTCCTGCTAGACTCAATCTAACATCCCCCGCTCCACGGCGCTCTGACACTCCTTCTGCGTAATGTGTGCTACCATATCCCGACTTATGGTATGCCAAGTCAGTCCTTGCTCAGCTGGGTAGTGATTCACCCCATTGATCAATCTCTCCATAGTCGTGCGTAGAGCCTAGCCCATCTTGTTCATTTTCCTCCTCTTGCACCGCACCTCATCCTCTAGATCATTCACCTTATCATTGGAATCCTCCCACTTCTCCTCGAAGTGAATCCTATCCATCACCTCCATCTCTAACTGAGTTCAGAGAGCCTCCTTCTCCGTCTTCTCACTCAAAACCCTCTACTCCATTTCTTCTAACTTTCCTACCAACTCAATGTTCCTCACCACCGATCGGTGAAATAAGGCCCCCATCTGGATCCTCGCCTCCTTACAGTGAGCAATTTCACCTCCAACTCCTGCAACACTAGTTACCTTTCAAGAGTCTCAGTCTCTAGCTCCTCGACTCTACATCCTAATTCCAAAATATGTTCTTCATATTCTCCCAACATCCGATCTTCGAAAGTGGTCCCGTCAGAGTCCTCCATGGGCTCGGGTTCCTCCTCCATAGGCTCCTCCTCCGAATCAGACTCCTCAAGTAGAGGCTCCATCTCCTCCTCCTCCTCCTCGTCTTCATCAATAGGGGAAACTATCGATATAGGCTCCGCTATCAAGGATGCCTCATAGACTACGTGGATGTTACGCGGCTCTTCTTCTATTACTCGGCTAGGTCCTCCCATGTCAGTCATCCTACAATCATCAACTTAAGAGAAGACAAACAACAACTCTATCAGATTGTTAAATAAACATAAGTTCATTATATAGAATGAAGTTACATTTCATAACACACTAAGTCTCTCAGAGAAAACTCTACATGAGTTTTATCCCCTTCTTAACTTCTAAGTTTTCTTAAGTTATAATCTATGGACTCTCGTTCCTAAGGTTTATAACTAAGCTTTGATACCAACCTATGACGTCCCCAAATTCTGACCTCCACTTGGTCACCCGAATTCGGTTCATCACGTGCTCAAAGTATTACAATAATAACTAAAATCATACATTCACAACGGAAGATCTAATTTAGAATAATATACAATGATTTATTATAATTATTTCCCCAAGTCTCGCAACCTACAGTACTTAAAAGATTACATAATAGTATCGAATAGAGACGTATTACATAATCCTACTTAAGTTTAAACATAGTCTTAATACAACATAATATTCTTAAACATAAAAGGGGAAAGCTAGTCAGTAGCCTTGCCCTTGCCCTTGTCTACTCTAGAAACACCTCCCTGTTCTTCCAAAACTGAAAGGTTTTAAATAAGCAAGGATGAGCACAAATTTCCCATCAAGTAATATACAACAAGGGTGTAGGATAATATCACAAGGATAGTTCAGAGTGTCAGAATAATATCACGGATAATGAATATCAACAATACTTGGACTAAAATCAGTAATTCAATAAAAATATACTGATATATATATGAATTCAAAGGATATCAAGGTATCCGACAGGATAATAATTTTAACTGAGCAGTCACTAAGGACTATTTAACATCTACTAGAATTACCAATATTAAACTGATAACCGAAAAGAATCAAGTAATGTAGAAGATCAGTCTACAATACTCCACGTTATGCATAATACAACAGTAATAATATACTTATGTGTTAGTGTTTCCAACAACATATAATCCCCTTACCATATGGGTTGTTCAACTCAGTTTTTAAGATTTTTTGCACCAATCAAATGGGTTTGGATAGTTTTATAAACATGCATATAGTCTAGCCGAATCAAATGGCATCGACTCTTTCACAATATTTAAGAACAATACCAAGTTCATTATAAATAATAGTTTTCACAAGGGTTTAAGCATAATGGCTCATTTGAACGAGGAAACAATAAAACTTGTACTCAAAGAGATAAGCTTACGGTATTCGTCGAATAAAGAATGTAAAGATACTTGCACAATAAGAGTAAGATTTGGATACTTGCCTTACGCATAGTTTATCCTCGTTTAAGAATTCAACACTTTCGAATCCTATTTATAACGTATTATGTGTTCAAGATGTTCATTAGCTAACATAGTCTTTAATCAAGTTTGACATGATACAAGTAAGCACATATGGTACACAATTAGTTTATATCATCACGAGTTCAACCCACATATCATGGTTTGATATCATGTAAACATCCTATTAGACTTAGCATTTGAAAGTCGAAATTAACCTTTATTTACATCATATAGCATGCTCCTTAACACATCAACTAGCACGTTAGTCATATAAGATAAGTTAAAGTAATCATGTAGGTATGCTTCAAACATCAGACCAAAAACAGAACTCAGTTGTGACTGTTGGACGGCACAGCTGCGCCATGGCTAAGCCTAGGATCGGCGCAGCTGCGCTGTCCTCTGGCTATGCCAAGACTCAGCTGCTGCCTTGTGGCTTCTGCCCGGCTTAACCAAAACTCTCACACATATTATATATGTCATGTTAAAGGTCCTCTCATGCTTCTAAAATCAATCTAGGTTCCTTTTCATAACAACATATTCCTAAATTAGCTATTTCTACATGTTAGGGTCATGAAACCACAAAACTTATCATGCTTGCTCTCTAAACATATAAGATAGTTATAACACCCATATTAAGCATGCATACGAGTATTCATAACATATATATGGAACTAATACCGCTTTAGTTGAAAATAAGCTTCGTTTATGCTTTTCTTGAAATGTGATACACAAACATGGCATATATATGTTTATACTACATGAGGAAGTCTAATAGTGACATCAAACATGATTGCAAATGTCAGATTCTAGTCCTCATGGTATATTGACAATATTCACATTCAAAGCTTGCTAGTAGGTTCAACATGCTCATGTTTGCTTTCTAATCATATAAAGACAACCTACAGGTTTATTCATTCATTTTTAAGTCATACTATCATTCTTGCAAAATCAGAATACATACATGGAATATATACATAATAAGTTCGTTATTAAGTCCTCAAATCCATTTTTAAGCTACATACTTCATTTATTCATGTTGAGCTAGTCTGACATGATCCCATTAGGCTCATATATCTATATATACCCCTTATACATGCTTGCACGCTAGTACACTACATGGTACTGTAACAATCTGCAAAACAGAAGCTCAAAAACAAAACTCAGAAATCGGCGCAGCTGCACTGCACCCTAGTGTAATTACGGCGCAGTTGTGCTGTGCCTGGTTCAAACCAGGAATAGTCTGCTTCGGCAACTATTCAGCCCAAACACAAAATTTACTCATTAAATAATTCCTAAACACTTATGTATCAGTTTAAACATGCTAGTAAGGTCATATAACAACCATATAATCAATACCCAACCATACTAACATCCATTTCCATGAATTCTAGAAATTTAAATTCCAACACTTATGAACTCTATTAACAGAAATTGAAAATGGAAAGCAAGGGATGGGATTATACCTCTGTAAAATGAACAAACTTGCTGCTAATTGAACTCTTAAGCTCTTAGAACACTTGTATACTCTCAATATTACACTAAGAAAATTCTCAGAAAAATTTCAAGCAACACTAACTGATAACCGTGGCTGCTATTTATAGAAACATCCTTACACAGACATAACAATTTTCCATTGAATCATACCCATGGATTGTAGGATTGCATGAAGGTTATAGAGGAGTTGGTAATTAGTGATTGGTTTGCATCATGAACCCCACTCCCCCCCATGACCATTAGCTAGAAGCTTAGAAGAAGGGAAGAGGAATAGGCTTTAACCTTTTTGTTATTCACGTAGCTGAGATATTAAGGTGCAAATGGGGCTCTTAATTTGGGACAGGAAGAAACTCTCGGCAACAAGCTTAGCATTACTTTCGTATAGTTACTTTGCTATCCATAAATGGTTTTACTGTCCAAGTGTTACCATATTAGGAATTTTAGGGATAAATTATACACTCATATCATATAGTCCATGTACATTAAATATACACAATAAAATAATGCAATAAGATATTATTGTTCGGGTAGTTCCATAATTATCTCTACCACTCATATAACATATTATAACCTTATTATATTAATAACTTATTTATTATGTTAAATAAATAATTTATTCATTCCCTTGATTAATTACCACTAATATAACTTACTATATAGTCACACAATGTCACACTACACTATATAGTATAGTTGAATTATTGTTCCCATGCATATAACTGTCAATATAATATTATTATTATTTTACTAACTTACTTATTTATGTTAGATAAATAAATCATGCACCTCCTTAATTAATTAACACCAACATTAATTAATCCAACCATTGATTAAAATACTTATGGATTTCCATAATCGTTATTCATCTTTAATAATATATTGTAAATAATAGTAATCACACATAATTAGTTAATTACTAAGAATTTAATATTCTACCACAACCATTAACAATTAATTAATATAACAATTAACAATTAATATAAATTAATAGTTTAATAATTCCGTTGCCGGACATAACATACTTTCATTGCAATAGACTCTTATCATATGGTTTTATCCATGCTACATATACAACATTAATGTCCCCAATTTAGTCTTACAGTAGAAAGTAACCAACTCCAACTAACTGTTGGCGCAGCTGCACCAGTTTGTATTACTGGGACGGCGCAGCTGCGCCGTGCCCTGACAGTGCCAAGACTGGTGCAGCTTCTTCCCTTGCCAGTTTTCAACGCTAACTTGTTTTATACGACATGAAATGATGTCCACAAAAGTGTTACTACAAGTCTATGTGCGTATTCATTAACTTACACGTTCAACACGATTATACTTCCTTATTCTCGTTTTAACTCGATTAATGGATTTTCTCATTTCACAATAGTCCACACAAGGCATTTCACACTTCTCATTGCCAATTCATATTTCTTAATATGCATTGATTTAATATGAATCAATTATATCAACCGACTCATAAAATAATGACACTTATTTTCACATAATAGTATTTCCATTAATATATTCATTTTATAATACGTGGAATTTCTCTAGTATTGTAGAACCTATTTGTATCTATGGTTCATGGTCATGGTGGACCACTCTGAACCTATTATTCAAATGTTTGAATAATAAGAAAGTAATTCATGTTCTTCTACAATCATATTCTATTGTTGAACTTTGAGTGATAAATTCATTTTTATCATGATATATCTTCTTGTGTTTATACTTGCTAAGAAAACTTGTTGCTTACTCTTGCTATATCATGACATTTATTTCAGCTAAGCCAGGATCGTCTAAGAGAGACAAGGGAAATAGCAATGCTCAGGAGTAGTTTGATTATAAACTAATAAAGTATTTAGTTTAAATAATTGATGTAAACCTTTTATAATATTAAGGGTATGTTTCATGTTAGGTTTGAGACCTTGGAATTTATGATGAAGAAAGTTAGTTCCCAGAAGCACAATAGTTATCTAGAAGGGGGGTTGAATAGATATTTTAAATTCTTTTTGAAATACTTGTTAGTTTTGATAATGACTTAATCACAGCGGAATTGTGATTTGTTTATTTTCCCTTTAAGATATAACGAGTTAATAAGAGTTAAGCAGTTATGGCAGTTATAGCAGTTATAGTAAGAATAAGAGACATAGTGTTTTTAAGTGGTTCAAAGCACTTAAAGCTCCTAGTCCACTCTTCTACTCCTCGAATAGGAAATCCACTAAGAATATCTTTAGAATCTATGAATCTCACAGATTCCTTCAAGACCAGCAATCTTGGAACTTCTTAGTTCACTTTTGAACTCTTCAAGTCCAGTAGACTTGGTACATCTCAGTTCACTTAGAACTCTTCAAGTCTGTCTAACTTGGAACTTCTTACTTCACTTGATAATAGTTGAGTTCTTGAATGGTACTACTCAGTTATCGTTAAGCTTGTGTTCGAAAGAAATGAGTAGCTAAGCAAGCTTTCTTTTTCAGATCGTAGAGTTGAGCGTTGAGTGTTCATCAGTGTTTTTGTTCAGTGCTTGCTTAATCTTTTCATCTGCTGATGTTTTGCATATATGAGGCTTTTAAAATGTATCCGTTGAAGACATCCGTTGAAGCATTAAATGGGCTTGACATTTCTGAACTTTGATGGAGACTTTTTTCATAACTTTTGATATACAGTCTGGCCCACTGACACAGGAGACTGCTATCTCACCTAACACCTGAAAAGGTGTTTTCTGCTTACCCATAGTCCTTTCCTTAGCTTCTTCAATACGTTTCTTTGTTATATACTAAGGATGACTGTTGTGTCATTGGGAGTCCCGAGGACTTCAATATTTATAACCCATTCCCTATTTGTTGTGATTTATTCTTTGAACAAATGGACAAGGCTCGATACTTCTAACACAGAAAGATGAAGCTCTATGATTGTGATCGTGGTGTCTTGCCACCTTGGTGCTTGATTCGGTACTAGTAAATGAGAACACTACGATTTCTTCTAAGTATTGGCAAACTAAGATCTTCACTTGCTTGACTTGCAGACTCTATGCTTCCGAGAGCACACTACGATCTCTGAGTTGGATCGACAAGCATTTGGGCCACTCTACGATTCCGGGAGAGGCCCTCCAAAGCAGACACACTACAATTCTCAAAACTCTACGATTTTGCCTTGGCTTATGTAATCTCTTGATCGGCTTGATAGACTACGATTCTATCATAGCCTATCTATTACATCTCACGATATAGATAAACTTAACAGTTTTGATCTTTTAATCTATACATTCATTTATAGAATGATGAACATTAAAAGCTCATATCAACCTAACAATTTTGATCTACCACTAAGTCCTTGTATATATATTCCTCGAAGGACTTTACATATAATCAAGAATATTTACTTTCAATATCAAATTTAAATATGCAATCTCCCAACAATCTCCCCTATTTGATGTTGTCATAACCAATGAAATTTTTGTCATGATTATCAATTTCTAGATGCAGTTGCTAGAAAGTAAATATTACTTAGTGTTTCAGTGAGCAACTGAAATTTCTAGAGAATAAATATAAATTTATTGATGTTTGTAAATACATAAATTACAGTTAAGCTTAGTTACATCAATAAGAATTGAGTTTTAACGTATCTCTATTTCTTTTGCCTTTTGTTCTTTGGAGGATTGACATATTCTTCAGCTCTCCTTCTCCTACTAGCTTCGTCTCTCCATGCTATATTTTCCAGTTCGCTTTGACTTAGCCGTTCCAAATGATCGTGTCTGGTCATGAATGCAGGATCTCCAATTGGAATGTGTAGGCATGTGGTGGTTACACCTTGTGAGCTGGGAGATGGCTCTTGACTCCTCAGCGGTTGTGCCATGAAAATTTACTGATGTTGTTCAGATCGTTGAGTCTGATGGCGAGGCTATCTTGTACGAGGGCTCCTTGAAGATTCACCGATAAATTTGCATCTGCCTTTGCCTTTGCCTTTCTCTCCTTCCCCTTTATTCTCCCTCTTTATGTCAGCATCAAGGGTTCGAATGTCTTCAGTTAGTCGAGTCTTGCCTTGGACAAGCTCGTTGAGCTGATTCTTGGAGTGAGCAATGTTGTCACTGTTTTCTTGAGTCAGCGAATTAGTTCGAGCTTCTCTCTTTTGTAGAATGTTCAAGACAATTTCTATTTGTTACATTTGGCCCATGGAAAATGCTTGAAATTCTTTCATTGAAGTTTGTAGACTCGTGAGACTTTCCATCATACGATTGTTTTGGGATTCTTGAGTATTCTGGAAAACAAGAACTGCTTCCCTGTGTTTCTTGGCAGCTTGAAAGTGGATTTGATCCCTTTCATTGATACTCTTAAGCATTTCCTTTAGGTTCTCCCTAAGCTTCTTTGTAAGCTCAGTACTTAGGGTGCTTGGGAGAGTGTTGGCAGCAACGATCAAATGAGTCAACCTTAGGTGAACAAGGTCCGAGTGAACTTCAAGATAGTCTTGTATGTCCTTGGTGTAGGGGTTTTCGGCATGAAAACGCTGCAGAATATAAAATTTTCAAAGCCAATTCTGAAACCCTAAAACAGGATCCATGCGAAAATCATATTAATTTAGTGGTTAGAAATTTATACCGATTATAGAAGTTAAAATTGATACGATCGAATCTCCAACGCAACCCAAATGAACTGCGCCTCTACGGTCTCCACACGAATGTCTCGCGAACCGTCACACGATCTGCTATAAAAGAGTCGCGGTACTAGCCATAAAGGATTGGGATTTCTCTGAAGTTTTTCTCTCTAGTCTCTCTCTAAGAGCGGCTAGGGTTTATTTTATTAATTCCTAAAGTGGCTGATATATCATCTATATATAGCTGTCAAAAGGAATTAATTAAAACTTAATTCCAGTAAAATTCGAATTATATATGTATTATATATTAATTACGTCTTACTTATTTAATATACGTATATACAAATTATCCTATTAATTTAAATTTATAATTTAAATATTAACAATCATATTGACATATTTAAATCTTACAATTTAAATTAATTCCCCTTTTACGTTCTAAGTGTGTGACCCTATAGGTTATTATTATGTTGACAATAATTTTAAAATCCTATTATAAAATTTTAAACTGTGAGCGGCATCTAGTAATGCATCACTGCTACCCATGTACCCAGGAGTTGACTCCTACACTGGAGGAGTACGAGCGTTTGACAACTTTGCCCTTAGACAGACCTTGCGCTAATATGGCTGTCGAAGATATGCGCCGATAGTTCATGACCCTCACCGGGTTACGGCGTATAGTAGTAGAGGATGAGATTACATCCGGCCATGTACTGTCCCAACATTTTTTGATAGACCGATTTGGCTTAGTGGACAGCTACGCACGACATTTTAGTGATTTTACCACACTAGTAGATTAGTGGCACTTGGCCAGAGTGGATGCACTCGTGATGTGCATAGTGGCATATGTATGCATGCCACGGTATATAGATGAGATGGACATAGGTGCCATTATGGCAGTGAGAGCTCTCAAGGAGGGTCATACCATCAGCCACGGTCTGTAGTACCTATCCTGCAGGGGTCTTTACAGGTAATTCGATCATGTTATACGTGTGGTTTATGTCAGAGTTGAGATCGATTGGTATTTTCGCCGACACGGGTACTGCATTACCCATGATATAGTTATGTCTTACTCCTTTCAGCCATCAGAGTGTACAGAAGCTATGTCTTGGTCGGTATTCTTGGTAGGGATCAGAGATCCGTTTGGCATTTTGTCGTGTTCAGGGCTCAGCTCACCCCTACAGTTTCATTACTCACGCTCCGAGCATGGATTATCTCTCTCTAGCTGGTTTGAGGGGCATGACTACCTACCACCCACTAGTTGTGATGTCACAGTTTGACCAGTTCCATGATTTTCATCCTTTTAATGGGGCGTTAGGTCAGCGTTTAGCTTCTTACCACTTATCAGTAGAGGACCGATCCCGTGTGTATGCTTGTTGGGATCAACGTGGGAGTGTTGAGTTTTCTGTTAGCCATCCGGGCTGGTTGTTAGAGTATTCTGCGTGGACAGAGATAGAGACTTCATCGGTTGCGACAGTATCCACAGTTCCGGGTATTGATTTTGATGATGGGGAGCCTATAGAGGACATTGATACCCACACCGAGGAGGAGCCATTCACTGGATTGCCAGCAATTCTTGTAGATTCTCCCAGTACTAACACTGTCATGATCCTATATTCAGCATAGTATTTCGAGCAGAGTCTTCAGCTGATGACCTTTGAGAGGGATCAGGCTAGAGCAATGATGTTGACCACTCTTTTTGGGAGAGATGTCGTTCTATTAGAGAGAGACGAGGCATTAGCACATACAGATGCCGCTATTAAGGAGCGGGATGAGGCCAGATCAGCCAGAGATGTCGTGATAGTTGATCGGGGTGGTGCTATAGCTTCTCAGGATGTAGCCGTTACAGATAGTACCACAGTGAGGTCCCTTACTACTGACATTATAATAGAGATGAGTGCATATATTGATGAGCACAGTGTGACCATGCAGATGGTTGTAGATCTGTTAGCTCGTGTGGATACTCTTGTGTAGGAGACCACAGAGTTACCTCCTTCTTTTGAGAGAGATGCCATGTTGGGCTTGATAGCTCGCATACACACTGATTTGTAGATGGGCCTGTATTTTCTTACACAGACTAGCTTAGCCATTTTGTCATGTACAGTACATATTGTATATATCAAACAACATTATATATAGCAGGGAAATATATTTTTGATCACTTCCCTTTTAGTTATGCCTTGTTGCTTGCTTGATATTTGCCTATTTCTTCAGGGCTTGTGATCTCGATGTATTTTGAACTCCTCCTTGATGGATGGACATTGAGTCGTGTCAGGATATTTTAGAATGGATCGTTGATCTGTACGTATTCCCTACCATCTTTGGTATCTTGAGACTGGTTTCTGTATGTAGAGGTCGACCGCACCACAGATGGTTGCCAGTACTCCTATTTAACAGGAGCCCAGCTAGTTCCATCTCTTATGGATTGGTGTTACTCTTTGAGGAATGAACCATAGCTTAGATGGTCGCTGACTCTCCCGTTTACATGGGGCGGTCAGGTAGTTCCATCCCTTTGGTCTGAAGCCGATGAAATGTGATGGATTGAAGGATGATCCCAGTACCGTTGACAAGTGTTTGTGTTTTGGTAGGGAGTTTGACCGAACCATGAATGGTTACCTACGTACTCCAACTGAAGAGGAGATCAGGTCTGCGTAGTTTAAACCTGGTGTAAGATGTTCAATGCTGTTTGTGGCAAAAAGGGTGTAGGAATGTTTTTGTTGTTTTTGTAGTGAGAAGGGTGTAGATATGTTTTTGTAGTTTTTGTTTTATTGTGACCGGACCTTATAAAATATGGTTGCCTATGTACTCCCGTGTATCAGGGAGATCAGGTCGGCGTAGTTCACCCCATGTTCAGGACAGTTGGCAGCCAATGAAAAGTTTGATCCCATGTTCAGGACAAACTACGGGTGAGAAAGTTTAATCCCATTTACATGACAAACTGCGGGTGTGAAAAGTCTTATCCCTAGTGGGGTAAAATTGCGGGTGTGAAAGGTTTTATCCCTGATGGGATAATCAAAGTTGAGTAAGGGTTCAAAACCAAGTGGAAAGAAAAAGATTTGGCGATCCGAAACCAGGCTGCTGGTTAGAAAAGTATGTCCCTGATGGGGTAGATGAGTGTGAAGAGAAGTTGTGTGTAATGAAGGGTTAGAAAACCTAAAATGACTGGGGATCTAATGATCCAAAACCAGGATGTTTGTTTGATGGTAACCTCAGACATAGTACCGTTTCATAGTGTTCGAGTTAATAAGATGTGGAAATTCATCGCCATCCATTTACTGTAATCTGAGAGCACCTCCTGTCAATACGTCCTTGATAATAAACGGGCCTTCCCAGTTCGGGGTGAATTTTCCCTTAGATTGATCTTGGTTGTCAATAATCTTCTTCAAAACCAAGTCGTGTTGTTTAAAATCCCGTAGCCGGACTTTTCTGTTATAGGACATGGCGATCCTTTGTTGATATAACTGATCGTGGAAGATAGCAGCGGCTCGCCTTTTGTCTATTGGAGACAATTGGTGATACCTATCTTGTACCCATTGGTCTTCATCCAGCTGAGTGTCTATCAACACTCTGAGGGATTCCATTTCCACTTCTATGGGGAGCACTACTTCCATCCCATAGGTTAATGCGTAGGGGGTTGCCCTAATGGAAGTGCGCATTGATGTTCTTTAGGCTAACAGAGTCAAAGTCAATAAGTCAAGCCATCCTTTGTGGTTGGCAGACATCTTTTGAATGATCTTCTTAATATTTTTGTTAGCCGCTTCAACAGTACCATTCATCTTTGGACGGTAGATGACGGAGTTGAGATATTTGATGTGGAATTTACTGCACAACTCCTCCATCATTCTGTTGTTGAGGTTCTTAAAATTGTCTGATACAATTACCTCTGGTTATCTATATCGATAAATTACATTATTTTTGATGAAAGCAATGATGACTTCTTTTGTAACCCTTGGGAAGGAGGCTGCTTCCACCCACTTGGTGAAGTAGTCGATCATGGTATAGATAAACCGATGCCCATTACTGGCTTTGGGCTCGATGGGCCCAATCACGTCCATTCCCCACATTGAGAAGGGCCAAGGTGAACTCATATTACGGAGCTCCCTCTAAAGGGCGTGGATAACATTCCCATAAATTTGGCACTGATAACATCTCCTGACGTGATCTTCACAGTCAGCCTTGAGAGAGAGCCAATAATGCCCTGTTCTGAGGATTTTCTTAATAAGTAGGGGGCCACTCATGTGTGGGCCACATACTCCACCATGGATCTCATCCATGAGCCTCTGAGCTTGGTCCTTGTCCAGACATTTAAGGAGACCTAATCATGCATCTCTTTTGTAAAGTGCATCTCTGCTCAGGTAGAATTTCATAACCAGTCGATGAATCTGCCTTCTTTCAGTTGGGCTCGCTTCAGCGGGTGTATATCCATCTTGCAAGTACTTCTTGATATGCTGATACCAAGGGTGTTGGATGGGATGTAGCTCATCCGATACTTCTCCAATGTAATTCCCATAAGCTAGAGCCTTTTGTTGGGCAAATGTGAGGGTTGGCATGTCTTCCTTGTCATGTATGTTGATCAAGGAGGCCAAGGTTGCTAGTGCATCTGTAAAATCATTCCTATTTCGAGGAATATGGAGGAAAGATATTTCTTCAAACTCTAAAGCTTTCTATAGAACTTGCCAATGGTAAGGCAACAATCGTAGACCTTTGGTGTGATAGATTCATGTGGTTTGTCTGGTTACTAACTCAGAATCTCCAAAGACAGTTAACCGTTTGATACCCATTGGTTGGGCAAGTTTTAGCCCCATAATACAACCTTCATACTCAACTGTGTTGTTGGTGTAGGCAAACTGCAATTTGATGGCGACAGGATGCTGCTCCCCCGTAATGGATACTAAAACTGTTCTAGCCCCGGAACTTTCCATATTCACAGCTCTATCAAAATATATCTTCCATGTTTGGTGTGCATCGTACTGGTGGTGTTGCTGAATTGCCGTTACCCCTTCATCGGGGAAGTATGTTTCCAAGGGTTTGAAATCCCCTTAAGGTGTTGCAGCCAGTTGATCCGTAATTCCTTGACCTTTAATGGACTTCTGTGTCACGTAGACAATGTCAAATTATTGTAAGATCAACTGCCATCTGGACAGTCGGCAGTTCAGCATGGGTTTACTAAACACATACTTGAGAGGATCCACGCGGGATATGAGATGGGTTGTGTGACCATGGAGGTAATGTTGTAACCTCATGGAAGCCCATGCTAAAGCACAACAAGTCTTCTCAATCAGAGTGTACTTGTGCTCACTGCTACTGAATCTTTTGCTGAGGTAGTAGATAGCTCGCTCTTGGTCTCTATCGTCTTTCTGTCCCAGCATGCAGCCCATGGCATTATCACTTATGGACAGGTATATGAATAGGGGAACATCATCCCTGGGTGGTACCAAAATAGGAGCTTTGACTATATGCTCTTTGATTGTAAGGAAGGCTTTCTGGCACTCATCATTCCATTTCATGGAGGAGTTCTTCCTTAACAACTTTAAAATAGACTCACTGGTTGCTGTGAGTTGGGAAATGAACCTGCTGATGAAGTTGATTCTTCCTAAAAAATCCGTGTATTTCCTTCTCTGTTTGAGGAATGGGCATTTGTGACGCCCCCAAATCCAGATTCTCTAACCTCAGATTCGGTGCTCACGATCTATCATCATCATAAGCATTCTATAACTATTACGAAATAATAAACATACATTGTTCATTATAATAAAGTTTTCATAGCATGGTCCCAAGGTCTTCTTAACCTTAACTTAAATACACCATTCATATTACAAAAGATTTACATAAGAACTTCCATTAGATAATAATAATTAATATTCATTCCAAACTATTCCTGGATCTTGCCCTTGCCCTTGTCCTTCGTATTGGATCCTTCAGGCTTTGCTGAAATAAATGTCATGATATAGCAAGGGTAAGCAACTAATTTACTTAGCAAGTTTATATACAAGAGAGATATATCATGACTAGAAAGAAGTTTTGCTTTCAATGTTCAACAATAATATAAGGTTGTGAAGGAACATGAATTAATAATCAACAATTGAATATTCGAATAATTGAATAACATGAACTGAGTGGTTTTGAGATAACCATGAACATTTGTCAAGGTTCTCAGTAATTTAAACTGGACCTCTTAATAAGTTTTAGTATTCAAGGGGATCAGCCTTTCATACCCCGTGATTTATGCATAAACACTTAATATTCCGGCATCGATATCATGCCTTAATCAAATTCGTCCTTTTCTCAGTCAAGAGTTCTTATCATATCAATTTAATAAGAACAGCTTTTTAAAACACATTTGATTTAACAAATTTAAACATGCTTGATCTAACTGATACAATTAGCATAGATCTATCACATAAACAGTTCATAAATGAAAGAAGTTTAATTTAATTCACAGTTCAATAATAATAGAACAGGAATTCAATTGCACAAAGTGCGAATTTCAATAATCAATATAGATGTGAATAATTATCAATAATTATTCACTAACATGCTTTGAAAATAATAACTCGAATTTGAGTTAGGACACTTGCCTCGTCTGTAGATTACGGCTACGCAATTAATTTATATCCACTATGCAGTTAAATTATCTTCCTTTGAGAGACCTATAGTTAATCTTTCAATTAGTCATAGTATAACATTAGATTATATAATCACATAAATATTATGCATTACATTTAGTTCTTATAAACATTATCATATCTTGATAATGTTACTATAACCACATAATATTATTAATCATGATAATATTTAATTCACCTCTTAGTATTATTAGTTCCCTAAAAATACTTTCATTTGCTCACTAATATTATTAACATCTTAATAATATTTTAATACCTTACTAATATTATTAATCCTCTTAATAATATTTCAATTAATACTATTACTTTAATAATATCTTACTTATGCTTAGTATCATTAATCATTTAATATTATTAATCATTTAATAATATTTTATTCATTTACTAATATTATTAATCATTTAATAATATCTTATTCTATTACTAATATTATTAATTATTTAATAATACTTTAATCATTTATCAATGCTTAAATCAAATATTATTAACCATTTAATAATATTTTAAACAAATTTTAATCTTAATATTTTTATTTACTTATCAATATCATATTCTAATATCATAATAATATTTTAATAATTTATTGGATTAATAAATAATTTATTCTAATTGTTCATCCTTTATTAAACCTCTTATTTAATATCCATAAAAGGTCATAAATAATATTTATTATCATAAATTACCAAAGTGCTCTAAGATAGTCATGATATGATATATTATGAGTATTCAAGCATAAAAATCACATTTTTCTTATTAAAGACATCATTTAACTATTTATTTCCTTTTATTCATAACTTAACCATTTTTAGGAAAAATAGTAAACTTACTCCAAAAATTCTTAGCTTCTGTATTTTGACAAAATATGAACCTACGAGGATCCCCAAATTTTTCTGGAATTTTAGAAAATGATCTAATATTTTTAAAGTTCCCAAAACACTCAGATCTTGCTTCATTTTTAATAAATTGAGTTTTGCTCAGAAAAATCTGAACTTTTCAGGGTATGCTCTCCTAACATATATGAACCTACTGTAAACATTTCGGAATTTTCTAGTGTATACACAGTGAGATATTCGACGGTAAAGTTTTAGGAGTCCTTTACGGAAATAGTCATTACGCACAATCTATAACTTGAAACGTGTCCGTTCTTTTTCCTACACGTAGACAACTTCTCAAGGTACCTCTGTGAATTTTTCCAAATTTTTAAGGGACACGAAACTGTCCGAAACAGACCCAAGAAAAAATAGGACATAAACTATTTTAGGGTTTTTGAACCCTTAACATTCTAAGTGCGCTGTTTTGGGGAAATCAGCTCCAAAGGATTCAAAACTTGTTAGATTTATGTTCTATCACTTGGGTTTACTAGATAACTCATGTATCTAGCACCCCCCTTCGACGGATCACAAATCTAAGTTGGAAAACTTGAGTTACACAAGATTTAGTGGAAGAAAACAAGAGTTTTCACCCTTGGAGAACATATGCTCATATTCTTCCTCTAAGCCTTTGATCTAACACTCAAAATACTTAGTTCTATACATGATGATATGTAATACTAGGGTATCTTGAGTATTTGTTCATAACCCCAACAAAACTCAAGCTAAAGAAAAAAAAATAAAGTAGAAGAAGAAGATGAAGGTTAGGTTATACCTTGATTTAATGGCAACCTTCCTTGATTTACCAAAGTAAGTGATGAACTTTGGATGCATTAACAAACTAGCACTCCTCTCTCTCTCTATATATATATGGCCAAACCTCTCTCTCCTTTCTCTCTCTAGAAGTGGCTAGCTTGGGAGAAATTATAAGAGGAAGAATGAGAGAAGAAATGAAATGAAATGAAAAGATGAAGTAAAAGGATACTTACAAAAAATATAGATACACTTAGTGTATCTAGCTATTATCCCCCATACTTTCTTTAACCCATGGATAGAAGCTTTGCCTTATCACTTTAATTAGTCTAATCATGATTAAGGATGCTTAATAAAGTGGCAACCAATGGGAGCTTGACAACCATGTCCTTTTGTGTAAGAGTTACTACAAATGGACCTTGCTTAGCTTAATTAGTTGCCTTAAAAGGCTAATGTGGCCAGCCATATTTATGCCCACTAACTCCTTCATTTAGCTTTTATTTTAATGCATAAATTAGATAAATCAAATGTCTAAAATACCCTTAATCAAGTGGGCTAAGTTTGGGCTTGCATTTTATTTCTTTTGGGCTTTTTCTTTAATTGTTTTGGGCTATGTAATAAACATAATCTAACAATTTTAATATATGTTACCCAATTTAATTATTTAGTGTTTCCATTCCTAATCTTATGAAATTTAATTACCTATACATGTGACTTTAGCTCATAACCTAATTATGTTCACAAGAATTAGGTTTAAAATTATTAGTCACTTGAAATAATAAGATTATCCACTTAAGTTAGTATACATATTAAATACTAATCTCTCCTTATTACCATAACCCTTAGATTATTTAATTGTCTCACCTAATTTATAATTAGGTTACGATGCTTTCATTTTTAATGAAACCCATAAATGTATATATCCATAACTATAGCATACATGTTAATTGACCCATGCACCATTTCACAAATGTTGTCACATATTAAATCACTGTATAACACAAAGTTTTAAATATTAATAATGTACATACATATATAGTGACTTAAAATTCACGGTTATTACATCCTCCCCCCTTATAAGAATTCCGTCCCCGAAATTACTTACAGGTTTACTCAAAAATATGTGGATAACTTTCCCTCATCCTTTCTTCGAGTTCCCACGTAGCTTCTTCAGCATTGTGGTTCCTCCAAAGAATCTTTAGAGAATGTATAACCTTATTTCGTAATTTCTGTTCTTTTCTATCTAAAATTTCAACTAGAATTTCCTCGTACGACAAATCCTTTTCGACCTGAATTGGCTCGTACGATATCACGTGCTTGTAATCAGGCTTGTATGGTCGTAACACTGACACATGAAACACATTATGAATATGTTCTAGTTCAGGAGGTAGAGCTACCTCGTACGCCACTTCGCCTATCTTTCTTAAGATCTCGAAAGGTCCAATAAATCTCAGACTCAGTTTACCTTTCTTTCCAAACCTTATCTTCCCTTTCCAGGGAGATACTTTCAAAAATGCATGGCTTCCCACCTCAAAATCTCTCTTCTGGCGATCTTGAGCTGCTACTAATCGGGCTCTTATCACCTTGATGATCTCTATAGTCTGCTGTACCAGTTCTGGTCCCAACAGTCGACGTTCACCCACTTCATCCCAGCATAAGGGCGTTCTACATTTCCTTCCATACAGTGCTTCGTACGGTGGCATTCCGATGCTGGCGTGATAACTACTATTGTATGCGAACTCTACTAATGGAAGATGATCCTCCCAGCTACCCTTGAAGTCCATCACACAAGCTCTGAGCATGTCTTCAAGTGTTTGAATTGTTCTCTCGCTTTGCACATCGGTCTGCGGATGATACACGGTGCTCATCCGTAGTTGCGTCCCCATTCTTTCCTGAAGGCTCTTCCAGAAGTTTGACGTGAATCACGGATCTCTATCCGACACAATAGATACCGGTACGCCATGCCTCGAGATAATTTCTTTGATATACAATTTGGCTAGCTGGTCCAAATTATACCTGATCTTGATCGACAAAAAGTGAGCTGACTTCGTAAGACGACCTATAATCACCCATATGGCGTCGTGTCCTTTTTGCGTTGCTGGAAGTCCCACCACAAAATCCATCGTGATGTGCTCCCACTTCCACTCTGGAATCTCTAAAGGCAGTAGTAATCCACTCGGTCGTTGATGCTCTGTCTTGACTCTCTGACAAGTTAGACATCTGCTGACGCATTCTGTAACCTCTCTCTTCATGTTTGGCCACCAAAAGTGTTGACACAAGTCTTGATACATTTTTGTGCTTCCTGGGTGTATCGAGTACCTCATACTCTGCACTTCTTGCAAAATCTCTTCTCTTAGTTCTGGTACTAGCGGTACCCAAATTCGCCCTTCGAATCTCAGCAGTCCGGTGCCATCAATCTTGTATTTCAATTCATCCCCTTCAGCTAACCGCTTCTTGATGTTGTCGCAATCTTCGTCCTTCTCTTGAGCCTCTTTAACCTTATCTAATAAAGTCGGGCTCGCTACTACTGTAAATAATTTCTCGTTGGTCTCCATCGGATACTTAACTTCTAAGTCAAGTCGTTCAAAATCTTTCACCAATTCCCCTTGAATGGTCAACTTCAGTAACTTCTCTCTGCCTTTTCTGCTCAGAGCATCTGCCACTACATTTGCTTTTCCTGGATGGTACAGAATCTCACAATCATAATCCTTGATCAATTCTAGCCATCGGCGCTGCCTCATATTTAGCTCTTTCTGCGTGAAGATATACTTCAGACTCTTGTGATCTGTATATATCTCACACTTCTCGCCATACAAATAGTGCCTCCAAATCTTCAAGGCAAAAACTATTGCTGCTAATTCCAGGTCATGAGTCGGATAACCCTTCTCATAGTCCTTCAGCTGACGTGAAGCGTACGCAATGACCTTGCCATGCTGCGTCAGTACACAACCAAGACCCTTGTGTGACGCATCACTATACACTACAAATCCTCCCGTGTTATCTGTTAAAGTCAACACAGGTGCCTGACTGAGCCTCTTCTTCAATTCCATGAAACTCTCTTCACATTTCTCCGTCCAAATGAACTTCACTGTCTTTCTGGTAAGGTTGGTCAACGGTGATGCTATCTTTGAAAAATCTTGGATGAATCGCTGATAGTATCCTGCTAATCCCAAGAAACTCCTAATTTCTGTCGGCGTCTTTGGCTGTTCCCAGTTGATAACCGCTTCTACCTTTGCTGGATCCACCGAAACACCATCCGTGTCGATAACGTGACCCAAAAACTGCACTCTCCGCAACCAAAACTCACACTTAGAGAACTTTGCATACAATTTCTCCCTCCTTAACGTCTCTAACACTATCCTTAGATTTTCAGCGTGCTCTTCCTCTATCTCTGAATATACCAGAATGTCATCGATGAACACGACAACAAACTTATCCAAATACTGTTTAAACACTCTGTTCATCTAGTCCATGAATGCTGCTGGTGCATTCGTCAACCCAAAAGACATTACCAGAAACTCAAAGTGTCCATACCGAGTTCTGAATGTCGTCTTTGGAACATCCTCCTGTCTCACCTTCAGTTGGTGATAACCGGTCCTCAAGTCGATTTTTGAAAAATATTTCGCCCCCTTCAACTGATCAAACAAATCGTCGATCCTGGGCAATGGGTACTTGTTCTTAATGGTGACCTTGTTCAACTCCCGGTAGTCGATACAAAGAATTAATGACCCATCCTTCTTCTTTACGAATAAGACTGGTGCTCCCCACGGTGATACGCTCGGTCGAATGTATCCCTTATCTAACAATTCTTGTAGTTGAATCATCAGTTCCTTCATTTCTACCGGAGCCATACGATACGGCGCTTTGTATACCGGCGATGTCCCTGCTGCCAAATCGATAACAAACTCTATCTCTCTATCTGGTGGCAATCCTGGAATCTCATCTGGGAAGACGTCCACGAATTCCCTTACAATAGGTATCTGACCCAGTTCACCCTCGACTCTGCGGGTATCCACAACGTGAGCCAAATAACCTATACAACCTTTCCTAAGCAACTTCTTTGCTTGCATCATCGTCAAACAACAAGATTGTTCCGGCGATTTACTGCCATGAAATACCACTTTTGACTTATTTGGAGTCTTTAGGTGTACGCACTTTATCTTACAGTCAATGACCGCTCTGTGACTTGATAACCAATCCATCCCGAGGATTACATCAAACTCTCCAAGACGAATCGGTATCAAATCCACGTTAAGCTTAAACCCTTGTACATCAGCACAACAATTCCTATGTATGTAGTCTACAGGAATAATTTCTTTGTTTGCTACTTCTACATTCATTGGGTGTTCTAATAGTTCACGAGGTAAACTTAATCTTTGAGCAAATTCATCAGATACAAAAGAACATGAAGCTCCCGAATCGAATAACACATAGGCATTTATATCATTGATCGAAATTATACCTGACACCACCTCCCTGGATGCCACGGCATCTTGCACTGTCATATTGAATGTCCTCGCTGTCAGCTTGTTTGGCTGGGTTGGTCCTCCACTGGTTGTCTTAGTGTTATTGCCCCTGTTGCCGTTTCCGCCATCCGTGCTTTTCTTCTTTGGGCAATCCTTGATCCGATGTCCCAATTCACCACAGTTAAAACAACCTCCCTTCTTCACCTTAGAACAATTGGGTGAGGTATGCCCTTCTTGTCCACAGGTATAACATACCGTTTTTCCTTTCAAGCACTCTCCCGAGTGACCCTTTCCACAGTTTCCACACACTGAATTCTTTTGTTGGACACTTCCTTGCTGAATCTCCAAATTACTACCCCCACTGCTCCATTTCCGCTTCTTGTTGTTGCTACCGCCACTGCTAACATTCTGATTCCCACCTTCTACTTTCTTCTTGTTCTTCTCCCGATTGTACTTTGAGACTGCTTCGCTTCCACCTTCTGCTATGAGAGCTTTCTCCAACAGAGTTGAGAATGACGTGATTTGTAGAACCGCTACCTTACTGTAAATCCACGGCTTTAGTCCATTTTCGAACCTTCTTACTTTCCTCACCTCCGTGTCTACCTGATGTGGAGCGAATCTGGCCAATTCATTAAACTTTGCGGCGTACTCTGACACTGACATATTCTCCTGCTTCAATTCAAAAAATTTGATCTCCATTCTCGCTTGTGTACTCTCAGGGAAGTAGTTCTCAAAGAACAACTTCTTGAACGCTTCCCAAGTCACGATTCCAGTTCCGGCTTTGTTCTGGTTGGCCTCCCACCAATAGTTAGCCTCACCCTTCATTAAGTAGGTAGCAAAAATTGTTTTCTGTTCTTCTGCTACTCTAGCAATAATGAAGGCCTTCTCAATCTCCTTCATCCACGTCTGGGCCTCTAACGGGTCTGCTGTTCCTCTAAACTCTGGCGGTCCTACTGCCTTGAAGTCCTTAAAGTTAGCTAATTGGTTTCCCGCCTGATTTCCTACAGGTTGAGCTTGATTCCTCATAGCTTCAGTCATCATGTTGATAAAGTCTTGCATTGGGTTTGGTTGAGCTCCCGCTGCATTATTAACTGACTCTTCAATCTCTTGGTTCCTTAGTACACGTCTGGGCGGCATTATCTAGTGGAACAAAATTCTAACACGTTACTCAGGTTTTATTATCATATAAGTACTTAGCATGTAACACGCTACTGTATTCAACAATCATATGATTATTATGGGAGAGTTTTAAATTACCAAGATTTTGGAAGTCTTTCTCCCTGATTAGTGGGTTAAGTTTGTTTTTAAAGAAAATTTTCCAAATCAGTCTACTAGACTCACATAACATTAAATAGACAATTTACTATTTAAAATTTTCCAACACATATCATAATAATAATGTATTTATATTCATATACCAATTTTCAGTGTCTCACATGATTAATACAGGTATATTCTTATAAATACTAATATCCCACTTTAAACACAAAAGATGAGATTAATTCAAAATGATACTTCCCTACAAACACAAATAGGGATACTACATAACTACCTACTACCTCACACCTGCTGAGGTTTACATCAACATAAAACCCTATTACACAAAAGGGGTACTAATAACTCTATCTATAACTAGTCCATAGCATAATCATCACTGGTGGCCCTGCTGGGTCACCTGAACAGGCTTCGGGGGAAACCACACCTCCATAGCTCTACGTCGAACGGATCGACTCGACTCTCCTACCTCGAACTGCGCCCTCCTAGTCCCACTGCGCTGGCCCTCATACGCTGCGTCTAGCGCCAGTCATAAAGTCTCGGCCCTAACCTTCATGGCCTGCAGTGCTAACTCCAATTGGTCCACCCGCTGGGCTGACTCATAAAATGCCTCCTCCACGCGAATCTTGTCTGCAATCTCCATGTCAAACTCGCCCCGCATCGCCAGATGCTCTATGCTCAGCTCTCCGAACTTTGCCTTTTCATGCTCTAGCTGTACCCTCAGCATCTCAACTTGCAACTGGAACTCATCCAACTTTCCCTTCTGCTCGACTACCTCCCTATGGGCTTGATAAGCCGCCTCCTTGTATTGGCCTTCTGTGAACTGAAGTGTGTGGTTTTCAACCTCCAGTTCTCCCACCCTGCCTTCCAATTGATTGATTCTCCTCAACAAATCCCCTATAAGAGGACCCTGAGGGGCTTCTTCCGTAACCTCACGCTCAATGACCTCCTGATCTACTGAGTGACTGTCCTGGCGCTCGTCAGACATCCTACAATCACCATAAATAAAACCAACATCAGTACCACAATAAAATATATTCATTGATAAAATAAAATAATATTTTATTAAGTACAACACAAACTCGATAAATTTCCACAATCCATCTCCTAACATACTCTATAAGAGTTTTCTACTAAGGTTATAACCTAGGTTTCGCATTCCTAATGTTTATAACCTACAGCTTTGATACCAACCTGTGACGCCCCCAAATCCAAGTTCTCTAACCTCAGATTCGGTGCTCATGATCTATCATCATCATAAGCATTCTATAACTATTACGAAATAATAAACATACATTGTTCATTATAATAAAGTTTCCATAGCATGGTCCCAAGGTCTTCTTAACCTTAACTTAAATACACCATTCATATTACAAAAGATTTACATAAGAACTTCCATTAGATAATAATAATTAATATTCATTCCAAACTATTCCTAGATCTTACCCTTGCGCTTGTCCTTCGTATTGGATCCTTCAGGCTTAGCTGAAATAAATGTCATGATATAGCAAGGGTAAGCAACTAATTTGCTTAGCAAGTTTATATACAAGAGAGATATACCATGACTAGAAAGAAGTTTTGCTTTCAATGTTCAACAATAATATAAGGTTGTGAAGGAACATGAATTAATAATCAACAATTGAATATTCGAATAATTGAATAACATGAACTGAGTGATTTTGAGATAACCATGAACATTTGCCAAGGTTCTCAGTAATTTAAACTGGACCTCTTAATAAGTTTTACTATTCAAGGGGATCAGCCTTTCATACCCCGTGATTTATGCATAAACACTTAATATTCCGGCATCGATATCATGCCTTAATCAAATTCGTCCTTTCCTCAGTCAAGAGTTCTTATCATATCAATTTAATAAGAACGGCTTTTTAAAACACATTTGATTTAACAAATTTAAACATGCTTGATCTAGCTGATACAATTAGCATAGATCTATCACATAAACAGTTCATAAATGAAAGAACTTTAATTTAATTCACAGTTCAATAATAATAGAACATGAATTCAATTGCACAAAGTGCGAATTTCAATAATCAATATAGATGTGAATAATCATCAATAATTATTCACTAACATGCTTTGAAAATAATAACTCGAATTTGAGTTAGGACACTTGCCTCGTCTGTAGATTACGGCTACGCAATTAATTTATATCCACTATGCAGTTAAATTATCTTCCTTTGAGAGACCTATAGTTAATCTTTCAATTAGTCATAGTATAACATTAGATTATATAATCACATAAATATTATGCATTACATTTAGTTCTTATAAACATTATCATGTCTTGATAATGTTACTATAACCACATAATATTATTAATCATGATAATATTTAATTCACCTCTTAGTATTATTAGTTCCCTAAAAATACTTTCATTTGCTCACTAATATTATTAACATCTTAATAATATTTTAATACCTTACTAATATTATTAATCCTCTTAATAATATTTCAATTAATACTATTACTTTAATAATATCTTACTTATGCTTAGTATCATTAATCATTTAATATTATTAATCATTTAATAATATTTTATTCATTTACTAATATTATTAATCATTTAATAATATCTTATTCTATTACTAATATTATTAATTATTTAATAATACTTTAATCATTTATCAATGCTTAAATCAAATATTATTAACCATTTAATAATATTTTAAAGAAATTTTAATCTTAATATTTTTCTATACTTATCAATATCATATTCTAATATCATAATAATATTTTAATAATTTATTGGATTAATAAATAATTTATTCTAATTGTTCATCATTTATTAAACCTCTTATTTAATATCCATAAAAGGTCATAAATAATATTTATTATCATAAATTACCAAAGTACTCTAAGATAGTCATGATATGATATATTATGAGTATTCAAGCATAAAAATTACATTTTTCTTATTAAAGACATCATTTAACTATTTATTTCCTTTTATTCATAACTTAACCATTTTTAGGAAAAATAGTAAACTTACTCCAAAAATTCTTAGCTTCTGTATTTTGACACAATATGAACCTGCAAGGATCCCCAAATTTTTCTGGAATTTTAGAAAATGATCTAGTATTTTTAAAGTTCCCAAAACACTCAGATCTTGCTTCATTTTTAATAAATTGAGTTTTGCTCAGAAAAATCTGAAATTTTCAGGGTATGCTCTCCTAACATATATGAACCTACTGTAAAAATTTCGGAATTTTCTAGTGTATACACAGTGAGATATTCGACGGTAAAGTTTTAGGAGTCCTTTACGGAAATAGTGATTACGCACAATCTATAACTCGAAACGTGTCCGTTCTTTTTCCTACACGTAGATAACTTCTCAAGGTACCTCTGTGAATTTTCCCAGATGTTTAAGGGACACGAAACTGTCCGCAACCCACCCAAGAAAAAATAGGACATAAACTATTTTAGGGTTTTTGAACCCTTAACATTCTAAGTGCGCTGTTTTGGGGAAATCAGCTCCAAAGGATTCAAAACTTGTTAGATTTGTGCTCTATCACTTAGGTTTACTAGATAACTCATGTATCTAGTACCCCCCTTCGACGGATCACAAATCTAAGTTGGAAAACTTGAGTTACACAAGATTTAGTGGAAGAAAACAAGAGTTTTCACCCTTGGAGAACATATGCTCATATTCTTCCTCTAAGCCTTTGATCTAACACTCAAAATACTTAGTTCTATACATGATGATATGTAGGACTAGGGTATCTTGAGTATTTGTTCATAACCCCAACAAAACTCAAGCTAAAGAAAAAAAAATAAAGTAGAAGAAGAAGACGAAGGTTAGGTTATACCTTGATTTAATGGCAACCTTCCTTGATTTACCAAAGTAAGTGATGAACTTTGGATGCAGTAACAAACTAGCACTCCTCTCTCTCTATATATATGGCCAAACCTCTCTCTCCTTTTTCTCTCTAGAAGTGGGTAGCTTGGGAGAAATTATAAGAGGAAGAATGAGAGAAGAAATGAAATGAAATGAAAAGATGAAGTAAAAGGATACTTACAAAAAATATAGATATACTTAGTGTATCTAGCTATTATCCCCCATACTTTCTTTAATCCATGGATAGAAGATTTGTCTTATCACTTTAATTAGTCTAATCATGATTAAGGATGCTTAATAAAGTGGCAACCAATGGGAGCTTGACAACCATGTCCTTTTGTGTAAGAGTTACTACAAATGTATCTTGCTTAGCTTAATTAGTTGCCTTAAAAGGCTAATGTGGCCAGCCATATTTATGCCAACTAACTCCTTCATTTAGCTTTTATTTTAATGCATAAATTAGATAAATCAAATGTCTAAAATACCCTTAATCAAGTGGGCTAAGTTTGGGCTTGCATTTTATTTCTTTTGGGCTTTTTCTTTAATTGTTTTGGGCTATGTAATAAACATAGTCTAACAATTTTAATATATGTTACCCAATTTAATTATTTAGTGTTTTCATTCCTAATCTTATGAAATTTAATTACCTATACATGTGACTTTAGCTCATAACCTAATTAGGTTCACAAGAATTAGGTTTAAAATTATTAGTCACTTGAAATAATAAGATTATCCACTTAAGTTAGTATACATATTAAATACTAATCTCTCCTTGCTACCATAACCCTTAGATTATTTCATTGTCTCACCTAATTTATAATTAGGTTACGATGCTTTCATTTTTAATGAAACCCATAAATGTATATATCCATAACTATAGCATGCATGTTAATTGACCCATGCACCATTTCACAAATGTTGTCACATATTAAATCACTGTATAACACAAAGTTTTAAATATTAATAATGTACATACATATATAGTGACTTAAAATTCACGGTTATTACAGCATTTCCGTGATGGCCTGGATTTTGGTGGGATCCAGCTCAATCCCCTTGTGGCTGACTAGGAATCTTTGTAACTTACCTGATTTAACGCCAAAGGCGCACTTGACTGGATTCAACTTCAAGTTGTACTTACGCAACCTGTTGAAGAACTTTTTGAGATGGTCTAGGTGGTCTTCCTCCCTGCGGGACTTGAAAATGATGTCATCCACATAGATCTCTATCTCTTTATGCATTAAATCATGGAAAAGAGCCATCATGGCTCGCTGGTAGGTAGCTCCGGCATTGATGAGGCCGAATGACAACCGTCTGTAGCAAAAGACTCCCCAAGGAGTGATGAATGCAGTTTTCTCACGATCCTCTTCAGCAACCATAATCTGATGATACCCCGCGAAGCAATCAGTAAAGGAGTACATGTCGTATTGAGTAGTATTATCAATGAGAATATAGATAAATGGCACGGGAAAGCTATCTTTAAGGCAAGCTTTATTCAGATCCCGGTAATCCACACAAACTCACACCTTTCCTCCTTATTTAGGCACAGGAACTATGTTAGATAGCTATTCAGGGTATGTAGACACCATGATGATGTCTGTTTGAAATTGTTTCATAATTTCCTCTTTAACCTTTAAACTCCACTCAGGTTTCAACCGCCTGAGCTTCTGCCTGACTGGCTTGAATCCTTCTTTGATGGGGAGGCGATGAATGACAATGTTTGTGCACAAACCCACCATATCTTCATGAGACCATGCAAACATAATCTAGAATTAGGTTAATAGTGTAACCATGTCATTCCTTTGGTTTGGAGTGAGATCTGTACTAATTTGGATTAGTTTAGGGCTTTTTAAGGTTCCAAAATTGAAGGAGGTGGTTTGATCAATGTTGGGTTTAGGTTTGTCTTCGACCCATTCTTTGATCTCCTGAGGTATCTCAATGTCTTCTTGTATTTCCATCAAGTCTGAGTCCAACTTTTCTTCAAAGTTACAATCCTTGTGGAGAAAAGGCACCTTATCAGCAAGTATAGGCACACCTAAATTTAGAGTCCTGAAACAAAATATATTTTCACTTAATATATGAAATTGTTTAATCATACAAAGTGTTAGCATGTACTGACAAAACAACTGCTAATATTATATAGAAAAGTAAGCAGTTATTATTATCTACAGGGCAGAAGGAGTTTCTGCATGTTTTACCCTTGTCGACCAATGAAAGGAGTACTGCTCCAATTGTCAAGGGTGAAGTCTTGATGGATTGCAATGATGGAGGGGCTGTCATCGTCCTCCTTTTCCAGAATGATGACCATTACATCTGGGCAATCATCGTCTGGGGTGTATCTATTTGTATGTTCATCATGGACAATGATGCGTATGTTTGACATCATCCGGGCGATGTCATGTTTACGTCTCCATTCCTCTTCTTCCACTTTTGGATCTGGAACTAGGACTTCTTTTCCCTTTACCGGTATCGGCTTGGGAAATAACATGGCCATTACATGGGCAGGCACCTTTACCAGAGACCGTACAGGCCCAGGAACTATATGCGGATATAATCGCCGTGTGGCTGAAGCTGAAGGAATCTGTTTATGATTATGAGGATTCCTGAGACTGGAACTAGCAGTATAGCCTAGTCCGGCTATCCTTGTTTGACTGGGAATTTGGATGGGGCACTTGATGCCCTGATGATCTTCGCCCAACCCTTGTCTCGGTCAATAACCCAATGACATCATTTCTTGGCTTACCGACATTACTTCGACAGAAATTTGGGGTATGAGAGGTGGCGCCCCAACAGGATGGTAGTGAGTGTTGCTCACCTCCAGGGTATGAAAACTGACCGGCTCAACTTCTGAATTGAAGCTCATGAGTGGTATATCACCTTGTTCAGGACATTCCAGCTCAACGTCGACGGTGACTAAGCTATTGTTGATAATGTATTTAAGTTGTTGGAGAAGAGTGGAGGGGACGGTCCAGGCTATATGAATCCACGGTCTTCCCAAAAGCAAGTTTTATCCTGTATCTATTTTGAGAACGTGAAAAGACACGCAGAATGTATGTGGACCGATCTCCACTTGTTGTTCAATCTCTTCGACAGAGTTTCGTCGGGATCCATCAAAAGCTTTGATAACCGTATGGCTGCTTTGGATCCGATTGAGATTAATGTTCATCTTCACCAAAGTGGCATAAGGATGGATAGTCAAAGATGACCCTCCGTCTATCGAAACTCCTCCCATCATGTACCGAAAGATAAAACTGCTATGTGCAATGGCTTTCAATGACAAGTCCCTTCGGGAGGTGTATCATCGTCAGTGAAAGATATAACATTGTTGTTGAAAATGTGATCCACCAGATGCTGGAATTTCTCAACATCTATTGACTTATGCAGTTGGGCTTCTTCCAAAACCCTGAGTAATACCTTCCTATGATCTTCGGAAGAAAAAACCAAGTCCTGTATGGAAATTTGTATGTGGAGCTTTTCTTAAGCTTAAAACCACATTAGCTTCATTATGGCCCATAGTACGGAGAAATTCTTCCACTTTTTCCATGGGAACCTTTCCCTTTGTCTTGATGGTAGGCTTCATCACCCGTTGGGGAAGATACAGTGGATTATCCTTCGACACTACAGTAGTTATGTGAGATGTGGATCCTTTAGCCCCTCCATAATTCCATGGAACTTTTTGTAGGCTGACAATATGATATTGTGGTATGAATGGCAAGATAATTAGCTCTGGTGCAGACACTTTTAAAGGATTGTCAACTCATTTGAGTTGGATTGGTTGGATTGTATGTGAGGGAGCAGTTGCATCTATCTCAGAAGATATGACTGCTACGACTTCCTTCCACTTTGTAGCAAATGCGTCCTCACTTTCTAGAATCACAGCATCATCGTCTGCCATCTATAGGACACCGCTGTCAATTAAATTCTGAATAAGGTGGCGAAGTGCCCAGCATTCTTCTGTGCTATAACCGCGAGATTGGGAGTGATATTGGAACACTCCATTGAAATTAAACCGTCTTGAACGTAGGCTAATTGGAGGTAGCAGATTTGTGATTCTTCTTTCATTTATCAGTATCTGCAGTATTTCTTCCATCGATTGGCATATGTATGTAAATTCCCTTTTGTTGGCAAAATCCCGATGGGCTTTGGAATTTGCTCTTTTTGCAATTTTATCCTCCAGTGTTTCATTTTTTGGAGTGCGTGATGGAGTGTTTGTAATAAGAGGGAGGAGACTGGCATGCTCCTAACTAAATAATTGGCGGGTGGCTTAATGCTGATGGACCACCAGCTCTGCCAATTGGTTAAGTTGCTCACGCAGAGCATTAATTTTTATTTCCATCGTATCTGGAACTTTGCAAATTCCCATTTGTCAGCACCATCCTTGCTGGTCTGGGAAGACCCACCATTAAATTTGGAACTCTGTCCACTGCTCCAATTAATCATATTGACATCTTCTTCTTTATGTTGAGGAAGAGGGTTGTCTTGCACATGGGGTTGATCAGGCTTGGTGACCACAATCTCACCGCTATCGATCAAATCCTGGATCTTATGTTTCATGGCCCAGCAATCTTGAGCATCATGTCCCAGTGCCGCGACATGATAAGCACACTTCCGAGTAGCATTGAAACCCCTCCCATTCGGGTTGGCTGGTGGAAGAAGATGTGTAATTTTCTTCTGAGTGGTCAGAAGATTTAGAATGTTCTCGAGTGAGTCTCCTAGGGGTGTGAACACTCAAGTGCGTCTGACTTCTCCACCTTTAGGCAATGGAGGGTTTGAAGACTGTGCTTGAAAGGGAGTGTAATTTCTTCTTTGGATAGGCATATTCTGACTGCTATTCTGACCATGTAGTATCAAGGAAACATCTTCCTCTTTCTTTTTATGGACCCTCTAGGGGTTGTTCCCATAATTTTTGGACTAGATGTGCTCAGCAATAGCTTTGAGGGAAGCTAGGTCTTGAATCTTTCCTAACTTTAATCTCATCTCAGCCATCTCCCCATGTTTAATCATTTCAGAGAATGGTTTGTCAATACCAATGTTTAATCATTTCAGAGAATGGTTTGCCAATACCAGCTAAAACCCTCTCATAGAAAGGAGCTTCTTGTATGTATATGAAGGTCATAACCATTTCTGACTCATTCATACAGGGAACAACTTGAGCAGTAAGGCGCCCCCACCTTTGAGCATACTCTCTGAAAGACTCATTGGTTTGTTTCCTGACTTTAGTAATTTGGTACCGGTCAGGGGCCATCTAAGAATGGAAGCTGTACTGACTGAGGAAGGCATGAGCTAGCTCCTCCTAGCTATAGATCTTGGAGTTGTCTAATCTAGTATACCACGAATGGGCTTCTCCAGTTAGACTCTTCTGGAACAGCTGCATCTTGAGCTTCTTGTCCTCGACATAAGATCCGAGTTCTCTAATGAATACCTTCAAATGTGTAAAATGGTTTTCTAATCCGTCATACTTTTCAAAGTCAGGACTCTTGAACTTCTCTAGATAATACAGACTAGGGAATATACAAAGGTCTGCATATGAAACACTCCTATGTGCTTCAATCCCTTTGATAGAACGGATGGTCTCTTCCATTTGAAGGACTTTCTTTCTGATATCACCGTTGTCTAGATCTTCTTTGAGATGGGTGGAATCATGAATTTTGTTGGTTATATACAAGTGATCATCAGGTACGGGAGCTTCTTTGTCCACACCTTGTGTTCCTCCATGTGAAGAGGATTCAGTATGTATGGGTATCCTTGTACCCTGAGTAGATTGGTGTAGTTCTTTAAGCAGAACAGCCAATTATGTGATTTGTTTACTTAATCCGTCGAATTCCTCGCGGGAGATAGGATTAAGATTAGCCTGGTCAGATGAAGGCATAATTGGTTGTAGGCTCGTGGCCTTTTTGGACTTTGAACGGATAATAGGTCCGATTGTTTCCATGCATAAAACTGACGTAGTTTAGTGTCAGAGAATGTATAAATGTTTACATGCGATATGACGTATTCATTTTAGGAGTATTATCCTGCAAAACGAATGTTAGCCGTTTGTAATACAGGATAGCATGTTACTATTTTGAAAATATGCATGTACACATATTTCTCATTACATGGAGATTAATATGAAATGAAATTACAAGTAATTTACCTTACGAGTAATTTTGAAATGAGAGAGCATGAAGAGAATTTCCTCCGTGTTTGGTTAATCAGAGGCTGACCTATCTTAGGCTACTCTCGCGGCTTTTTGGCATGAAGGTTCTCAAATTATTGCAATTTACTCGACGGTAAGTTAATCCGGTCTTTCAACTAGAGCGAATTTGGGTGGTGCCTTTCCTGAGCCTCGTTGGAATTAGTCTTCCTTTGAGTCCAGTAATCAAGCACCGACAGGATACCCTCCTAATAGAGGAACCACACAACATACATTCACATACAACGTGTCTCATCATTTTATGAAAATGATGACATTTGCGAAGCACTAATATCACAAGCAAATATAGGGTAAAGCATTAAGTACAGTAAGTAAATGCATTCGTACACATCCATCAAATGTAAATGAAACATCTACACACAAGCATATAACAGTTCTGAAAAGCTTATAATAGCGGCTTAAGTCCTCTTACTAGAAGTCCCCAGCAGAGTCGCCACATGTCGACGTCGGGAGTTTATTTGTCCCTTTTCCGTTCTTGTCTTTTGGTGTTCTCATGTTAGGTGAGATTTGTTTGAAAAAATAAGTTGTGAAATGGTCCGACATTTATATGTCAACGATTGGACTGTAAGAGTCACCAGTTAGTTTTTTAAATGGTTGTACCAACATAACCGAGAAAAGGTTTGCACATTAACCTAGTGATGTGACACTACTTAACGAGTCCATGAAACCGAGATTCATTAGGGTCTGGGGACTTGCTTATGCAGAGGGAAGGTGTTAGGCACCCCCCGACATCCGTGTTGCCACGGTGACCACCACTTTTCAGTTAAATGATTATATGAATGTGTGTGTGTGTGTGTGGGTCAATGTGTAGGTCTTTGGAAGTAGTGATATGCCTCGTTCACACCAATATACACAGGGTTTGAATTTTATATAAAATTTAGCTTCAACAAGATATAACAGTGATGTTTTGTAAAAAGAGGTTTTTCAAACCCTGTGCTCAATAGTAATTGAGGCCTTTGATACTTCCATTTTATTAAATGTTCGGCTTGAATGCTTTTATTTTTGAGATGCGAAGCATCTTCGAGAAAATAATATACATAACAATGCCGAACTCCTTGTGGGGATGAAAGCCATCTAAGGAAATTTGAACAATGCGAATAATTTACAAGCCATGTACAGCTGAAAATGTCCATCACGGGAACCGAATCTAGATTCAGTAGACTGAATCTGTGATCACATGATTCCTAGGCTCACATGATTTTGCAATTTATATGAAAGCTGTAAGCAATTATATATATAAAAGCTGTAAATATATATATAAAGACATGATCAACCACCACGAAGCACCTCCATGGGGGATCGAAAATGTAAATATATAAAAGCGGTATATATATATATATATATATATATATATATATATATATATATATATATATATATATATATATATATAGATATGATCAACCACCACAAAGCACCTCCATGGGGGATAAGAAATGTAAATAAAACAATAAATACAATCAACTGCCAAGAAGTAAACTCCAGGCGGGACTAAATATAAATAAAGTAGTAAAAGGCCACGAAGTAAAGTCAAGGCTTGACAGAAATATAAATATGTATATATATAAAAGCGGTAAACGCACAGGATATATATCGATCCCGGCTCAGTTTATCATTTCAGCGATTTGTCGTATATATATATATATATATATATATATATATATATATATATATATATATATATATATATATATACAAAAAGAAATAAAAGTCACAGACCAAAGTCTGGGCTACACACGCAACACGACTCTTAACGTGCAGAACTGTATGTGCACAGTAGTGGAGAAAAACTTTAGAAAATGTAAGAAGGCTTACAGTGGATTGTCAAAGAAGAATTCAGTGACTTTAAATGGATGAACACTCGGCTCCCCCCGGTAAAAATATAACAATATATAAGATCACAAGTGTTTAAAATTAGAAAGTACTCAATTTATAGTGTGTACAGAGCAAATTGGACAGGGCTTCCTCGCCTTTTCTCTCTGCAAAATGGCTGCCCCAAGCCCTCTATTTATAGAGGGGGGAGCCGCAGGTGTACATGCGGTAGCCGCAGATGCACCTGTGGTTGCTCGGGCTGCCCGGGCTGTCTCGGGCTCTGCAAGTCCCGCCGTCTCAAAGTACGTGCACGCATCCAACGTGATGTCCACTCGATTTTTTAGAACTTCAATCCAGGCATCTGATCGACGTGTATAAGATCTTTTACGGCATGTTGTTGTCGAGAGCTACACAATGGCATGGGATTAGAAGTTGTACGAAGTCAGGAAGATGGGACCATGCCCTTGGTCTTCAAGCTTCAAATTCTATCCGGTGTGCTGTCTTGTGCAGTAGTCACTCGGGATTGGAGCTCTTTGGTTCTTGTAGGACATTGATGTGTAGTGTGACGCCCCGAAATTCGGACCGCCACTTGGTCACTCGAATTCGATTCGTCGCGTTCTCATGGTATTACCATAATAACCAAAATCATATATTCACAGCGAAAGATCTAATTTAGAATAATATACAATGATTTATTATAATTATTCCCCCAAGTCTCGCAACCTACAGTGCTTAATAGATTACATAATAATATCGAATAAAGACTTATTACATAATCCTGCTTAAGCTTAAACATAGTCTGAAAACAGTCTTAATACAACATAATAGACTTAAACATAAAGGAACAAGCTAGTCAGTAGCCTTTCCCCTGCCCTTATCTTTCCCAGAGACACCTCACTGTTCCGCCTTAACTGAAAGGTTTTAAATAAGCAAGGATGAGCACAAATTGCCCAGCAAGTAATATACAACAAGGGTAAAGAGTTTTATAACACGAGTTTGAAATATCGAAGTATCATCTCTAAGATAGTTAAGAGTTTCAGACTAATATCATGAATAATGAATATCAACATTTCTTGGAATAAGAATGATAGTTCAATATAAATCAACAGATATATATGAATTCAAATACTATCAAGGTATCCAACTGAATAACAATTTATACTGAGCAGTCACTAAGGACTATAAAACATCTACTAGAATTACCAATATTAAACTGATAACTCAAAAGAATCAAGTACTATAGATGATCAGTCTACAATACTTAAAGTTATACATAACACCACAGTAATAAACCATTCATGTGTTGGATTTTCCAACAACATACACTCTCCTTACCATAAGGGTTGTTCAACTCAGCTTTCAAAATTTCCGCACCTATCAATTGGTTTGGACAGTTTTATAAACATGCATATAGTCTAGCCGAATCAAATGGCGTAGACACTTTCACAATATTCAAGAATAATACCAAGTTCGACATGAATAATAGTTTCCTCAAGAGTTTAACGTACTAGCTCAAATGAACGAGAAAGTAATATAACTTGCACTCAAAGAGATAAAGTTTGCTTACGATATTCGTTGAATAATGTAATGCAAGAATTATGATACTTGCACAATGTAAAGTATAGTTCAGATACTTGCACGATAAAAGTAGGGTTCAGATATTTACATGATAAAAGTATAGTTCGGATACTTGCCTCAAGCGTAGATTATCCTCGTTAAGAAATCAATACTTTCGAATCCTATTTATAGTGTATTGTAAGTATAGGATGACCATTAGTTAAATGTGCTCATCCCTGATATGTAAGTTTAAATGCATACTTAAACATTTAACGTAGTTGTATACTCTTCACATACTTCATTCCACACCTTGCATACTTATAATACAAAATCAGTTTATCAATCACCATGAAATCAAATAACATAGTCTTTAATCGTTGCTTTATAGTTTGCAAATACTTTTGGACTTATCACTTGAAAGTCAATAATCACATCATTAAACATTCACTCATATCATCTAACATGCTTCTTAACACATTGGACATGTACTGGTCATATAATACATGCTAGAGTAATAATACAAGGAGACGCGCGACCGCGCGACTCTTAGCTTAAACCAAAGCTGGCTGCTCCTGCAGAAGGTCAGTGCACATTTGGCTTGTACGTATATAAATAATCATGCAATACACATATGTTAGTATGTGGATAACCAAGTTTGACCTCATATCATAACATTATCATAGGTCACCGTCTATTCTCATTTAATCAAGACTTTAAGGGCTCAATTCTTAATTTTCTTACGTTTGATCGTTGAACACATACTATATGATCCATAGGTCTCAACAACTCATGTTTGCATTAGATTAGTCATGTATTACAAGTTATGACGTTCTAGTTCATTCATGCTTGTTCTAAGCCGCATTTAACTAGTTTTACTATGCATAAGACTCACTAGGCATTCATATTAATCATATCTACATGCATAACACACCTAATCGTGATGTCTCATATGCACAAATTAAACCACATAAGCATGCTTACAATCTTAACTCAATATACATAGTTTATCAAGTTTATATTTGAAATTATAAGTCTCTTTAGTAAACTTATTTAAGCATGCAATATAAGCACACACTGTCTAAATCATACTTTCGTACGCATTTGTGCACATACTCAAGTTATTTACATAAGCTAGAAATATCAAAATTTGAAAACATAATGCTCATCATACTTTGTTTGGCAAAACTTCAAGTTTTCCTTTAGAAATCCATTAAAACCAATCTATAAAACTCTATTATACACCAAACCAGTTCATGCATTATGTTATACTCATGTATGTGCATACCTAGATTATTTACACGTGCTCACAAAATCAGAATATACATTAACCAAGGTTTACCATTTCTAGTTTTTCAAATGTTGAAGTTTTCTTGAAAACTCAACTCAAATCAAACTAAAGCAATGTACTATGTTCAAAACAATATCTAACCACATACTAGGGTCATTTATATGCATATCCAAACTAAGTAGCATGTTCACATCAACTTAAGGAACCAACATCAGTAACTGTGATAGGCAACCAGCGCGACCACGCGGTGAAGGACTAGGGAAGTGGCGCGGCTGCGGCATTGATGAGGCCGAATGACAACCGTCTGTAGCAAAAGACTCCCCAAGGAGTGATGAATGCAGTTTTCTCACGATCCTCTTCAGCAACCATAATCTGATGATACCCCGCGAAGCAATCAGTAAAGGAGTACATGTCGTATTGAGTAGTATTATCAATGAGAATATAGATAAATGGCACGGGAAAGCTATCTTTAAGGCAAGCTTTATTCAGATCCCGGTAATCCACACAAACTCACACCTTTCCTCCTTATTTAGGCACAGGAACTATGTTAGATAGCTATTCAGGGTATGTAGACACCATGATGATGTCTGTTTGAAATTGTTTCATAATTTCCTCTTTAACCTTTAAACTCCACTCAGGTTTCAACCGCCTGAGCTTCTGCCTGACTGGCTTGAATCCTTCTTTGATGGGGAGGCGATGAATGACAATGTTTGTGCACAAACCCACCATATCTTCATGAGACCATGCAAACATAATCTAGAATTAGGTTAATAGTGTAACCATGTCATTCCTTTGGTTTGGAGTGAGATCTGTACTAATTTGGATTAGTTTAGGGCTTTTTAAGGTTCCAAAATTGAAGGAGGTGGTTTGATCAATGTTGGGTTTAGGTTTGTCTTCGACCCATTCTTTGATCTCCTGAGGTATCTCAATGTCTTCTTGTATTTCCATCAAGTCTGAGTCCAACTTTTCTTCAAAGTTACAATCCTTGTGGAGAAAAGGCACCTTATCAGCAAGTATAGGCACACCTAAATTTAGAGTCCTGAAACAAAATATATTTTCACTTAATATATGAAATTGTTTAATCATACAAAGTGTTAGCATGTACTGACAAAACAACTGCTAATATTATATAGAAAAGTAAGCAGTTATTATTATCTACAGGGCAGAAGGAGTTTCTGCATGTTTTACCCTTGTCGACCAATGAAAGGAGTACTGCTCCAATTGTCAAGGGTGAAGTCTTGATGGATTGCAATGATGGAGGGGCTGTCATCGTCCTCCTTTTCCAGAATGATGACCATTACATCTGGGCAATCATCGTCTGGGGTGTATCTATTTGTATGTTCATCATGGACAATGATGCGTATGTTTGACATCATCCGGGCGATGTCATGTTTACGTCTCCATTCCTCTTCTTCCACTTTTGGATCTGGAACTAGGACTTCTTTTCCCTTTACCGGTATCGGCTTGGGAAATAACATGGCCATTACATGGGCAGGCACCTTTACCAGAGACCGTACAGGCCCAGGAACTATATGCGGATATAATCGCCGTGTGGCTGAAGCTGAAGGAATCTGTTTATGATTATGAGGATTCCTGAGACTGGAACTAGCAGTATAGCCTAGTCCGGCTATCCTTGTTTGACTGGGAATTTGGATGGGGCACTTGATGCCCTGATGATCTTCGCCCAACCCTTGTCTCGGTCAATAACCCAATGACATCATTTCTTGGCTTACCGACATTACTTCGACAGAAATTTGGGGTATGAGAGGTGGCGCCCCAACAGGATGGTAGTGAGTGTTGCTCACCTCCAGGGTATGAAAACTGACCGGCTCAACTTCTGAATTGAAGCTCATGAGTGGTATATCACCTTGTTCAGGACATTCCAGCTCAACGTCGACGGTGACTAAGCTATTGTTGATAATGTATTTAAGTTGTTGGAGAAGAGTGGAGGGGACGGTCCAGGCTATATGAATCCACGGTCTTCCCAAAAGCAAGTTTTATCCTGTATCTATTTTGAGAACGTGAAAAGACACGCAGAATGTATGTGGACCGATCTCCACTTGTTGTTCAATCTCTTCGACAGAGTTTCGTCGGGATCCATCAAAAGCTTTGATAACCGTATGGCTGCTTTGGATCCGATTGAGATTAATGTTCATCTTCACCAAAGTGGCATAAGGATGGATAGTCAAAGATGACCCTCCGTCTATCGAAACTCCTCCCATCATGTACCGAAAGATAAAACTGCTATGTGCAATGGCTTTCAATGACAAGTCCCTTCGGGAGGTGTATCATCGTCAGTGAAAGATATAACATTGTTGTTGAAAATGTGATCCACCAGATGCTGGAATTTCTCAACATCTATTGACTTATGCAGTTGGGCTTCTTCCAAAACCCTGAGTAATACCTTCCTATGATCTTCAGAAGAAAAAACCAAGTCCTGTATGGAAATTTGTATGTGGAGCTTTTCTTAAGCTTAAAACCACATTAGCTTCATTATGGCCCATAGTACGGAGAAATTCTTCCACTTTTTCCATGGGAACCTTTCCCTTTGTCTTGATGGTAGGCTTCATCACCCGTTGGGGAAGATACAGTGGATTATCCTTCGACACTACAGTAGTTATGTGAGATGTGGATCCTTTAGCCCCTCCATAATTCCATGGAACTTTTTGTAGGCTGACAATATGATATTGTGGTATGAATGGCAAGATAATTAGCTCTGGTGCAGACACTTTTAAAGGATTGTCAACTCATTTGAGTTGGATTGGTTGGATTGTATGTGAGGGAGCAGTTGCATCTATCTCAGAAGATATGACTGCTACGACTTCCTTCCACTTTGTAGCAAATGCGTCCTCACTTTCTAGAATCACAGCATCATCGTCTGCCATCTATAGGACACCGCTGTCAATTAAATTCTGAATAAGGTGGCGAAGTGCCCAGCATTCTTCTGTGCTATAACCGCGAGATTGGGAGTGATATTGGAACACTCCATTGAAATTAAACCGTCTTGAACGTAGGCTAATTGGAGGTAGCAGATTTGTGATTCTTCTTTCATTTATCAGTATCTGCAGTATTTCTTCCATCGATTGGCATATGTATGTAAATTCCCTTTTGTTGGCAAAATCCCGATGGGCTTTGGAATTTGCTCTTTTTGCAATTTTATCCTCCAGTGTTTCATTTTTTGGAGTGCGTGATGGAGTGTTTGTAATAAGAGGGAGGAGACTGGCATGCTCCTAACTAAATAATTGGCGGGTGGCTTAATGCTGATGGACCACCAGCTCTGCCAATTGGTTAAGTTGCTCACGCAGAGCATTAATTTTTATTTCCATCGTATCTGGAACTTTGCAAATTCCCATTTGTCAGCACCATCCTTGCTGGTCTGGGAAGACCCACCATTAAATTTGGAACTCTGTCCACTGCTCCAATTAATCATATTGACATCTTCTTCTTTATGTTGAGGAAGAGGGTTGTCTTGCACATGGGGTTGATCAGGCTTGGTGACCACAATCTCACCGCTATCGATCAAATCCTGGATCTTATGTTTCATGGCCCAGCAATCTTGAGCATCATGTCCCAGTGCCGCGACATGATAAGCACACTTCCGAGTAGCATTGAAACCCCTCCCATTCGGGTTGGCTGGTGGAAGAAGATGTGTAATTTTCTTCTGAGTGGTCAGAAGATTTAGAATGTTCTCGAGTGAGTCTCCTAGGGGTGTGAACACTCAAGTGCGTCTGACTTCTCCACCTTTAGGCAATGGAGGGTTTGAAGACTGTGCTTGAAAGGGAGTGTAATTTCTTCTTTGGATAGGCATATTCTGACTGCTATTCTGACCATGTAGTATCAAGGAAACATCTTCCTCTTTCTTTTTATGGACCCTCTAGGGGTTGTTCCCATAATTTTTGGACTAGATGTGCTCAGCAATAGCTTTGAGGGAAGCTAGGTCTTGAATCTTTCCTAACTTTAATCTCATCTCAGCCATCTCCCCATGTTTAATCATTTCAGAGAATGGTTTGTCAATACCAATGTTTAATCATTTCAGAGAATGGTTTGCCAATACCAGCTAAAACCCTCTCATAGAAAGGAGCTTCTTGTATGTATATGAAGGTCATAACCATTTCTGACTCATTCATACAGGGAACAACTTGAGCAGTAAGGCGCCCCCACCTTTGAGCATACTCTCTGAAAGACTCATTGGTTTGTTTCCTGACTTTAGTAATTTGGTACCGGTCAGGGGCCATCTAAGAATGGAAGCTGTACTGACTGAGGAAGGCATGAGCTAGCTCCTCCTAGCTATAGATCTTGGAGTTGTCTAATCTAGTATACCACGAATGGGCTTCTCCAGTTAGACTCTTCTGGAACAGCTGCATCTTGAGCTTCTTGTCCTCGACATAAGATCCGAGTTCTCTAATGAATACCTTCAAATGTGTAAAATGGTTTTCTAATCCGTCATACTTTTCAAAGTCAGGACTCTTGAACTTCTCTAGATAATACAGACTAGGGAATATACAAAGGTCTGCATATGAAACACTCCTATGTGCTTCAATCCCTTTGATAGAACGGATGGTCTCTTCCATTTGAAGGACTTTCTTTCTGATATCACCGTTGTCTAGATCTTCTTTGAGATGGGTGGAATCATGAATTTTGTTGGTTATATACAAGTGATCATCAGGTACGGGAGCTTCTTTGTCCACACCTTGTGTTCCTCCATGTGAAGAGGATTCAGTATGTATGGGTATCCTTGTACCCTGAGTAGATTGGTGTAGTTCTTTAAGCAGAACAGCCAATTATGTGATTTGTTTACTTAATCCGTCGAATTCCTCGCGGGAGATAGGATTAAGATTAGCCTGGTCAGATGAAGGCATAATTGGTTGTAGGCTCGTGGCCTTTTTGGACTTTGAACGGATAATAGGTCCGATTGTTTCCATGCATAAAACTGACGTAGTTTAGTGTCAGAGAATGTATAAATGTTTACATGCGATATGACGTATTCATTTTAGGAGTATTATCCTGCAAAACGAATGTTAGCCGTTTGTAATACAGGATAGCATGTTACTATTTTGAAAATATGCATGTACACATATTTCTCATTACATGGAGATTAATATGAAATGAAATTACAAGTAATTTACCTTACGAGTAATTTTGAAATGAGAGAGCATGAAGAGAATTTCCTCCGTGTTTGGTTAATCAGAGGCTGACCTATCTTAGGCTACTCTCGCGGCTTTTTGGCATGAAGGTTCTCAAATTATTGCAATTTACTCGACGGTAAGTTAATCCGGTCTTTCAACTAGAGCGAATTTGGGTGGTGCCTTTCCTGAGCCTCGTTGGAATTAGTCTTCCTTTGAGTCCAGTAATCAAGCACCGACAGGATACCCTCCTAATAGAGGAACCACACAACATACATTCACATACAACGTGTCTCATCATTTTATGAAAATGATGACATTTGCGAAGCACTAATATCACAAGCAAATATAGGGTAAAGCATTAAGTACAGTAAGTAAATGCATTCGTACACATCCATCAAATGTAAATGAAACATCTACACACAAGCATATAACAGTTCTGAAAAGCTTATAATAGCGGCTTAAGTCCTCTTACTAGAAGTCCCCAGCAGAGTCGCCACATGTCGACGTCGGGAGTTTATTTGTCCCTTTTCCGTTCTTGTCTTTTGGTGTTCTCATGTTAGGTGAGATTTGTTTGAAAAAATAAGTTGTGAAATGGTCCGACATTTATATGTCAACGATTGGACTGTAAGAGTCACCAGTTAGTTTTTTAAATGGTTGTACCAACATAACCGAGAAAAGGTTTGCACATTAACCTAGTGATGTGACACTACTTAACGAGTCCATGAAACCGAGATTCATTAGGGTCTGGGGACTTGCTTATGCAGAGGGAAGGTGTTAGGCACCCCCCGACATCCGTGTTGCCACGGTGACCACCACTTTTCAATTAAATGATTATATGAATGTGTGTGTGTGTGTGGGTCAATGTGTAGGTCTTTGGAAGTAGTGATATGCCTCGTTCACACCAATATACACAGGGTTTGAATTTTATATAAAATTTAGCTTCAACAAGATATAACAGTGATGTTTTGTAAAAAGAGGTTTTTCAAACCCTGTGCTCAATAGTAATTGAGGCCTTTGATACTTCCATTTTATTAAATGTTCGGCTTGAATGCTTTTATTTTTGAGATGCGAAGCATCTTCGAGAAAATAATATACATAACAATGCCGAACTCCTTGTGGGGATGAAAGCCATCTAAGGAAATTTGAACAATGCGAATAATTTACAAGCCATGTACAGCTGAAAATGTCCATCACGGGAACCGAATCTAGATTCAGTAGACTGAATCTGTGATCACATGATTCCTAGGCTCACATGATTTTGCAATTTATATGAAAGCTGTAAGCAATTATATATATAAAAGCTGTAAATATATATATAAAGACATGATCAACCACCACGAAGCACCTCCATGGGGGATCGAAAATGTAAATATATAAAAGCGGTATATATATATATATATATATATATATATATATATATATATATATATATATATATATATAGATATGATCAACCACCACAAAGCACCTCCATGGGGGATAAGAAATGTAAATAAAACAATAAATACAATCAACTGCCAAGAAGTAAACTCCAGGCGGGACTAAATATAAATAAAGTAGTAAAAGGCCACGAAGTAAAGTCAAGGCTTGACAGAAATATAAATATGTATATATATAAAAGCGGTAAACGCACAGGATATATATCGATCCCGGCTCAGTTTATCATTTCAGCGATTTGTCGTATATATATATATATATATATATATATATATATATATATATATATATATATATATATATATATATATATATATATATACAAAAAGAAATAAAAGTCACAGACCAAAGTCTGGGCCTACACACGCAACACGACTCTTAACGTGCAGAACTGTATGTGCACAGTAGTGGAGAAAAACTTTAGAAAATGTAAGAAGGCTTACAGTGGATTGTCAAAGAAGAATTCAGTGACTTTAAATGGATGAACACTCGGCTCCCCCCGGTAAAAATATAACAATATATAAGATCACAAGTGTTTAAAATTAGAAAGTACTCAATTTATAGTGTGTACAGAGCAAATTGGACAGGGCTTCCTCGCCTTTTCTCTCTGCAAAATGGCTGCCCCAAGCCCTCTATTTATAGAGGGGGGAGCCGCAGGTGTACATGCGGTAGCCGCAGATGCACCTGTGGTTGCTCGGGCTGCCCGGGCTGTCTCGGGCTCTGCAAGTCCCGCCGTCTCAAAGTACGTGCACGCATCCAACGTGATGTCCACTCGATTTTTTAGAACTTCAATCCAGGCATCTGATCGACGTGTATAAGATCTTTTACGGCATGTTGTTGTCGAGAGCTACACAATGGCATGGGATTAGAAGTTGTACGAAGTCAGGAAGATGGGACCATGCCCTTGGTCTTCAAGCTTCAAATTCTATCCGGTGTGCTGTCTTGTGCAGTAGTCACTCGGGATTGGAGCTCTTTGGTTCTTGTAGGACATTGATGTGTAGTGTGACGCCCCAAAATTCGGACCGCCACTTGGTCACTCGAATTCGATTCGTCGCGTTCTCATGGTATTACCATAATAACCAAAATCATATATTCACAGCGAAAGATCTAATTTAGAATAATATACAATGATTTATTATAATTATTCCCCCAAGTCTCGCAACCTACAGTGCTTAATAGATTACATAATAATATCGAATAAAGACTTATTACATAATCCTGCTTAAGCTTAAACATAGTCTGAAAACAGTCTTAATACAACATAATAGACTTAAACATAAAGGAACAAGCTAGTCAGTAGCCTTTCCCCTGCCCTTATCTTTCCCAGAGACACCTCACTGTTCCGCCTTAACTGAAAGGTTTTAAATAAGCAAGGATGAGCACAAATTGCCCAGCAAGTAATATACAACAAGGGTAAAGAGTTTTATAACACGAGTTTGAAATATCGAAGTATCATCTCTAAGATAGTTAAGAGTTTCAGACTAATATCATGAATAATGAATATCAACATTTCTTGGAATAAGAATGATAGTTCAATATAAATCAACAGATATATATGAATTCAAATACTATCAAGGTATCCAACTGAATAACAATTTATACTGAGCAGTCACTAAGGACTATAAAACATCTACTAGAATTACCAATATTAAACTGATAACTCAAAAGAATCAAGTACTATAGATGATCAGTCTACAATACTTAAAGTTATACATAACACCACAGTAATAAACCATTCATGTGTTGGATTTTCCAACAACATACACTCTCCTTACCATAAGGGTTGTTCAACTCAGCTTTCAAAATTTCCGCACCTATCAATTGGTTTGGACAGTTTTATAAACATGCATATAGTCTAGCCGAATCAAATGGCGTAGACACTTTCACAATATTCAAGAATAATACCAAGTTCGACATGAATAATAGTTTCCTCAAGAGTTTAACGTACTAGCTCAAATGAACGAGAAAGTAATATAACTTGCACTCAAAGAGATAAAGTTTGCTTACGATATTCGTTGAATAATGTAATGCAAGAATTATGATACTTGCACAATGTAAAGTATAGTTCAGATACTTGCACGATAAAAGTAGGGTTCAGATATTTACATGATAAAAGTATAGTTCGGATACTTGCCTCAAGCGTAGATTATCCTCGTTAAGAAATCAATACTTTCGAATCCTATTTATAGTGTATTGTAAGTATAGGATGACCATTAGTTAAATGTGCTCATCCCTGATATGTAAGTTTAAATGCATACTTAAACATTTAACGTAGTTGTATACTCTTCACATACTTCATTCCACACCTTGCATACTTATAATACAAAATCAGTTTATCAATCACCATGAAATCAAATAACATAGTCTTTAATCGTTGCTTTATAGTTTGCAAATACTTTTGGACTTATCACTTGAAAGTCAATAATCACATCATTAAACATTCACTCATATCATCTAACATGCTTCTTAACACATTGGACATGTACTGGTCATATAATACATGCTAGAGTAATAATACAAGGAGACGCGCGACCGCGCGACTCTTAGCTTAAACCAAAGCTGGCTGCTCCTGCAGAAGGTCAGTGCACATTTGGCTTGTACGTATATAAATAATCATGCAATACACATATGTTAGTATGTGGATAACCAAGTTTGACCTCATATCATAACATTATCATAGGTCACCGTCTATTCTCATTTAATCAAGACTTTAAGGGCTCAATTCTTAATTTTCTTACGTTTGATCGTTGAACACATACTATATGATCCATAGGTCTCAACAACTCATGTTTGCATTAGATTAGTCATGTATTACAAGTTATGACGTTCTAGTTCATTCATGCTTGTTCTAAGCCGCATTTAACTAGTTTTACTATGCATAAGACTCACTAGGCATTCATATTAATCATATCTACATGCATAACACACCTAATCGTGATGTCTCATATGCACAAATTAAACCACATAAGCATGCTTACAATCTTAACTCAATATACATAGTTTATCAAGTTTATATTTGAAATTATAAGTCTCTTTAGTAAACTTATTTAAGCATGCAATATAAGCACACACTGTCTAAATCATACTTTCGTACGCATTTGTGCACATACTCAAGTTATTTACATAAGCTAGAAATATCAAAATTTGAAAACATAATGCTCATCATACTTTGTTTGGCAAAACTTCAAGTTTTCCTTTAGAAATCCATTAAAACCAATCTATAAAACTCTATTATACACCAAACCAGTTCATGCATTATGTTATACTCATGTATGTGCATACCTAGATTATTTACACGTGCTCACAAAATCAGAATATACATTAACCAAGGTTTACCATTTCTAGTTTTTCAAATGTTGAAGTTTTCTTGAAAACTCAACTCAAATCAAACTAAAGCAATGTACTATGTTCAAAACAATATCTAACCACATACTAGGGTCATTTATATGCATATCCAAACTAAGTAGCATGTTCACATCAACTTAAGGAACCAACATCAGTAACTGTGATAGGCAACCAGCGCGACCACGCGGTGAAGGACTAGGGAAGTGGCGCGGCTGCGCCACTTCATCCATAGACAAAAAATATGGCTCTGCTTTTGCAGAGCCTCAATCACAAGCATCGCTAACAGCTTTTGCCGCAACATAAACTACTTCGAGACATGCATACATACTTAATTAACACAATGGCATGCTATCTTCCACCAATTACAAAGAATTCAAGTAATTGCAAGAATTTGACAAAACTTAAACTCAAGAACACAAACAAAAATTATACCTCTTTGAAGCTGAATTTGATTCCTCAAAGTACTAATTATACTCCCTCAATTTCTCAGCAGCTCACCCTCTCAGTTCACACTTAGCAGACAATTTCAAGCAACAAAAAAATTGAAGAATGAAGTTGCTTAAATAGAGAAATGCATACCAAGTCAATTTCTTTACACCAACGTTTGTTTCAATGGAAAATGAAAGAGAACAATGGGTAGAAGGGAGTTGGCCAACTGCCAATTCATAGCCATCATCACTACCATCTCTAGCTTCATCATTTTCCTCTTAGCCTTTTTTATTTTGCTAAGTTTAACGTAATAGTATGGGATAGGCCATTGGCCTAATACGTAACTAGCAACTGAGACTTTTAATTTGGGACACGGGTATTAAATCTCAGCAATTGTGTCTATAATGCTTAGTTTGTTCCCAAAAATGTAATTCTAATGTGTTAATGCTACTACATAATGGAAGTTAGGGATTATTTATGTATTCATTTCATATAATTCATGTACATTATTACAGTCTAATTATTATTTATAATATGTATGGACTCCATTAAATTATCCACTAGTAATTAATATCCCCTGGAAACTTTATTATTCCAGTTATACTAACTTATTGGAATAATTTATAATTCTTTGACAGAGTACAACTTTTAATGTTTCCACACATACTTAATGTCACATAAACAATTGTTTTTGTAACTTATAATTCTCTACACTTTATTATATAGTTTATATATATATATATATATATATATATATATTAATATGTCACACCACATTTTCTTTTTAATGTAAGAACTATATAACATCGCATATCTTGCACACATAAATTAAATGAATAATACAATTCTAATCATGCAATTTACTCAAAAATTAATTAATATTATACAATAACAATTAACAATTAATTGCTCACTTGATAATTCCTTCGTCGATTAATATTACTATTAATATTTAACCGAAATTCTTTAATAACAAATAACAATTAGTATAGATTAATTGTTTGCTTAACAATTCTTTCGTTAATTAATATATTCATTAATATTTTCTCATCACCATGTCACACAAGGCTTTTAACGAGTTCATCACAAATTCCATATACTCCCAATCATTCAATTGTTCAATATAATTGAGTTAACTCGTCTCATAACACAAAATCATTTATATTCAAATAAATATTCATTTCCATTAATATATTCGTTTAATAAGACGTGAAAATTCTCGGGTATTACATGTAGAATGTATGTATAAATGTTGGGATGGCGCAATGTGGGATTGGGATGGCAAAATGACGATTCTACCCTTCACTGGGGTAATCTTTGGTTTGAGCTATTTTTAGCGGTCATTGCTCAGGGTTATCTCTGAGATTAGACTGCTGCAGGTGTTAATCGTCCTCAGGGTTATCTCTGAGGTGTGCCTGACCTCCTAGGATTATCTCCGGACTTGGGGAATGAGTGCCTCGGGGACATTGTCGAGTGTTGAAACTGATTGCCTGGATTTAAAACAAGCATTTTCGGGGTTATCTCCGAAACTGCAACTACATGCCTCAGGGTTGTCTCCGAGGTTTATACTATCTTTCCCATTGTTATTTCCGGGACTGAGACAGAGTATCTCGGGGTTATCTCTAAGATGACACGATCTTCTCCGATATGATTTCCGGTATTTGAACTGCATTCCTGTGACAACCCCAAAATAGGTCCATTCCACCCAACCTATTCTAAGTCTTTGGCAACCCAAATTTTTATAAGTTATTAAAATAAGAATTTAATAATTAAAATTCTTATTATGAGGTGTATATATTTTGAATTATATGATTTGGTGTGAAGAGAATTATATATTCATATGTTGGAGAATGTGAGATTTAATAGGTAATTAAACTATTAAAGAAATTAAATAATATTAGTTAATTTAATTAAGTTGAAATTATGTTATGAGATAATATAATTTTAATTATTATGCCTTGTTGGCAATAGAAATTATTATGAGTTAAGTTTCATAAATAGTTTGAATAATTCACTTAATTAAAATAGTGAATTAATACAAGTATAATTGATTTAATAAAATGAGAAGGTAATATATTCCATGAAAATGTAAATATTAGTATAATGCGAGTAAAATATTTATTAAGTACATTAAATATTTTAGTTTGAAACTTTATGGAATTAGATGAATATTTATGATATTAAATAAATATTTGATGAAAATTGGTATGAGATAGTTTATTTAAGTGTGATAAAATAGATGAGATTTATACGTATTTTATTACGCGAGTATAATTGTGATATTCTAATTTAATTAAATAATTAAATTATAGGAGTGAGAATTTGTTAAATAATGTTATGATTATAATGGTTGAATAGAAATTATAATTTTACTAATAAGGTTAATTTTATTTCTTAAGGAATTAAATGTACATAATCTAGTTTATATTTCTAGTTTATGTGTTCTTGAGTTTCTTTTAAAATTGGAGTTTTGGTTAATGAATTTGTGGGTTACGATGTTATATATGTTATTAGATATTTATAATTTGATAGTGGTCATCTAGAAACAAATTTTCAGAAATCAAATTCATGTATTTATACTAAAGAAGAGGAATTTGGGTTTTGATTGTAACGTGTATTTTGGTATACTTTGGGACTAAAGTTGATGATGAATTCATGATGAAAACTTTAAATTGATGGATGATTGTTGTTCTCCTCTATAAAACAAAAACAACGCAACTTGAACGGATCGAATTGGTTAAGAAACGAATTCTTGATGAATGAATACACTCAGTATGTTGAAAATAGAAAAAATTAGTATAAACAAATTAGAATTAGTATAAACCAAGTCTCACATCACCTAAATTGAGAACTTTACCCTTTGCAAAACCTATAAATAGAAGGACTTGATCCTTTGTTTCATTCACCAACAATAAGGCCTCCAATTTTGAGAAAGGCTTTGTTGTGGGAGGACTTTTTATAAAGATATTCTCTTAGTTAAATTTTGGTCGAGTGCGTATTCAGTTTGTGGAATTCGTATTTTCGGGTATGTTTCTTATTTAATTTTTGGTGATGTTATTATTTTAAATATTGTATTTAGTTTGTTAGTTAAAGTTTGTATTTTGGAAGTTTAGTTAGTTTTGTTAGAAAACTAGTTAGTTTACTATGTTTATTTTGGCTTGTAATTGATTATGTAAATGAGTTATAATGATGGTAATTAGAGATATGAAACTTTAACATCATCCAAGTGTAACCAAAACTCACAAAATAAAAGATTTACAAAGAACCTTGTTGGGCAGTTTTTGGAACTGAGCTTGAGGACCCTTTGTGCTTTTGATTTATGTCTAAAAGCTTAATTTGATGATTTTATGTTATATCCCTCTAAGTTCTGAAGATTTCCTAACTTGAATGAACCAAAACGGAGTTAAAATGAATACGTGGTGAAGATTTTAGTAAACCATGTCTAGAAATGAAAATTTAATGAACAGTGACTATATTGTCAAATTTTGGAATAGCTATGTTGCCTAAAAAATTCTGAGTTTCTGGGTAGTTGTAGTGCACTGAGTTAGGAAGCCATAGGCTTAGGAATGACCTCATTCCGACCTCGGATGAGGGAGTTACGGTGATTGGAAAAAATTTGTCGAATTTGTCAAACTAAAAGTCAGCAGCAGGATGTGCTATTCGGGACATTGTTTCGATCAGTTAATATTCCCACAAACTTCTGGGCTTTTGATATGTTATAGTACACTTAATTAGCTTTCCATAGACTCTAGAAAGGACTAAATCTGACATCGGAGGAGAGAGTTATGACCATTCAAAGTAGTCGCGTCAAAACTGTCTAACCAACTCGGGGCAGTCACCTTGAACGAATTTTTCGGAATTCCGTGTTTTGAATTTGGAAATGGTCAAAGAATGAAAGTTGTAGCCTCGGAAGTTAGCTTCGCGTAGGCTCAAGAATCGCTCAAAAATGTTTTGAAACGAATTAGTTATGACTGTTTTAGCGAGAGAGGGTAAAGCTGGGAAAAAAATTGAAGACTGCTATGAATGTCAATTTTTGGCACGCTTTTTTAGACTACTTAACAAACCCGAAATGAGAGGTTAGTATTTCTTAAAAATAGTCTTGTATGCCATGAAAAACATACTAAAAAAAATGCCTTACGATTAGATAAGTAAATTACAAGTTATTAAACCGCGAAATGAGTGTCAAAGGTGAGGGGCTGCTGCCTTGTGAAATTATATTTAACCTAGTAATATAAAACGAAGGGGATATAAATGGTTTATGTTTTGATACGTAAAGTATTTACATACTAAATCCATGAGAGAACCTTTTGGGCGTAAAAAGGTTATAACGGACAAAAGTTTCTAAAGAAACATAGAATGGTTTTAAAACAAGAACAAAATATTATAGTTAAATAAAATTAGTTTACATTGAGTACGTGAATTTTGTATGTGAAACTAATATGTACATGTATGTATCCTCAATTTGTGTAGGATCATCACAGCGCAGATAAGTTATAAACATTAAACAACATCCAAGGCAAGTTTTTCAGTTCTATTATGTTTGTGGATTAAATGTGATTATGTGGTGAGTTACATACCATGCTTTATGAATTGTTAAAGTCAAAATATGACCAAGTTAATTGGGTTATGGAACTCAATTTATATGTGATATGTGATAGCACATGCATGTTGTATAATGTAACTCGATAAATTAGAAATGTAGAATGCATGAATTGTGTGCTATGTGAAACATGATAGACTGTTAAATTTGATGTGCTGTCGAGCTCAACCTTGCAAATAACCACTTTTGCAGGTTCAAGATTCAAGGTAAAGTTATGTGTTACTTGAAAGATATGAATTAGATGTGATACTTGAAGATTTATATACTTTGGTTGTGTTATTATTTGAACCATGTTTAAGGTTTCGAATAATGTATTAATGTTGAATTGTAATATTGCTTTGCGAATGTAAACTATTGTAGTATTAAAATGATTCTGAGATATTTAGATGTAAAGGTTGAAGGTTTTGGGAACGAGGATAGTTTGTAATAGAAAATTTTAATTATTCCGCAAATTTCAATGGTTGTATTATCGTTTAATGATGTAAAATTAGATGTTGAATGTATTATTAACGACCGAAGTCGAGAATTAAATTGTATGAATTTTGGGGTCGTTACAGAGTCGCCAAATACATGGTACAGAAAACAACTACAATTTTATTACAACAATTGTCGTGCAAAATACAACAACACATATGCTGTGAGTTTTGATACAAATATATACCACTCTAACTCTCATCCCAACCTTGGATAGCATGTCACAATGGCACCTTACATAAAGTTATAGTCAAAAACTGTTTTAGAAATTAGAATCTTTGAGAAGTGCTCAAGGAAACCTTCGTACATGGGAGCCCATGCGTCTAGGTTATGATAGATATCATATGTCCACATAATTATCTTTGGTTGACCCAATAGACCCCAAAGAAAAATGAGAAGATTACTATCATATTCTTTCCAATGGTGAGTCTTCTCTTGACATATCATTATCTCCACTGTCTATAATTTAGAGTTATACTTCAACCAAACACCAAGATTATATAGGTAGTGCTCGTAGATATACTCAGCAAGTGGATGTGCACAACTGTGTCTTATGATGACACGAGATTGTATGTCATTAGACATCTTGTATGATAGTGGCAAAACACCCTTCTAACGTTGGGTTCGCCTCACCCTATTTGATTCACCAAATATAACTACTAAATGATGTATAAAATATAACACACTTTTCAATACTGTTTAAGGAGAACTCCACAGCTAGAGACCACTGTTCTATTTTCTTGTTACCCCCGCTCGACCCAGCTACACTCTTATTACCTTAAAGGAATTGTGAAGCAAAAGGATGAGCTCAACTTGCCCAGTAAATAATATCATGACTAAAAATAAATAAATTATCCATAGCCTTCAACAGTAATAAATTAGAGATTTAGAATATATGGTAGATGATAAAAAATTTCAACCGTAGTTGCAGCGGAACGAGCAATTCATTAGAAGAGTCAAATAAACTATAAAGTCTATTATCTTCTCCACATTAAATGTCTACCAATAATATTTTATCCCTATAACATCAATCAATAGTTCATTTCCACAATCATATGAATAATTCATAATAATAATTGTGATTCTAAATTCCTCTTCGCATCCAGGACGAAAATAAATTTTATCACATGTCTTTACCTGAAACATCAAAGATCATGGTTATACCAAATCACAGTTCCTGTTCATAATCATACCAATAAATTCATCTTTGCACTACAGGCCAAAGATATTCATCAACAATTCATCTTTGCACTACATGCCAAAGATATTCAACAACAGTTCATCTTTGCACTACAGGCCAAAGATATTCAACAACAGGTCATCTTTGCACTATGGGCCAAAGATATTAATATCTCAGAGAAATATATAATCATTTCAGAATTTATATAAATAATAATTATAACCATGTTGATCAATTCACCTTTGCACTTAAGCTAAAGATATTCAATTATAACTTCAATGGTCATGATCATACCAGTCAACAATTCATCTTTGCACTACTGGACAAAGAGAACCCATAGTCACGATCATACCAATAATCTACCCATCTTTACACTCAAGTCAAAGAGAAGCATCATTATTAGGGTTATAAAAATGTTATATATGATAATAAAAACAATATAATCAACATATAGATTTAATCTCAAGAGTAAGATTCATAAATTAATGATAATTTGGTCAGTAAAAGAAACTAATTTTGTCGTGAATAGTACTCGTGAATAGTAACTCATGAATAGTAACTCATAAATAGTAACTCGTGAATAGTAACTCATGAATAGTAATTCATGAATAGTAACCCCGACATGAAAAAGGTAAAAATTCCACAATAAAATTAATACCAATATTTTGGTATAATGATATTAAAAGAATAACATTTCTTAAACTTATAAATAATTTATTTTAATTGTTTACACTTTACTAAATAATGCATTTAATCATCCTAAAATACTAAACTCATAAGATTTAATCACCAATAATCAAAACCCTCATCAAAAATCTGCATATACCTCATATAAGATTCTCAAGCCATAAAATCTTTATTTCTAATTTTCTTACTTCACATAACATATTTAATTCATGTACTCATAACTAGTCTATTTTCATAAAAAATACCAAATCAGTACAAACAAATTTTCTTTTCTGGTATTTAGTAGAATATAGTTCCATATTGAACATATATTTTTTTCAAAATTTTTAAAATTCATTTACTATTTTTAATATGGTCAAAACATCCGAATATTTAGACATTTATCATAAACTGTACTTTTATCCAAAACTTTTGAAATTTACAGAGTATACTTCTGTTATATACATGTACTCCCAATAAAATTTTTACCAATTTTGGAGTTAACCACAAGGAGTTATAAGGGTTTACTTTTAAAATAGTCTTTTATCATAAAATTCTTAACTCCTAATCTATACTTCCAAAAATCGCCATTTTTTGACACAATCTAGAAAACTCATTAAATTATCATTTCAAATTTTTCTAAAATTTTTGAAGGTCAGAAAAATTACGAAACTGAAAAACATAATAACTTTTAAAATCCCTTACCTCAAAAGAGCAATATTTCTGACTGAAATATCGGATGAAAAGTCGAAGGAACCTTGCACTGAATAACAACTCTCAAAGTATCTAAATACTCACAAAAATACGCTCGATATTATATATAGAGAAAACTTATGTTTCTGGTGAGATTTTCAATTCTAACTTAAGCGCCTATTTATAGGAAGATGCTAGAACGTCAAAGCAGACTAAATTAATAAAATAATATATTCATTATTTTCTTCTCTTCTACACAGCCAAGCTAGAACAAATTCTCAGCCACCACAGTGGGGCCCATCCAAAATCAGCACTTGTTTTCTCAACAACAAAAAGTGGGTCCCACCCAATTTTAATAAAAAATTATTTTATTTTTCAAAACTTCAATAATTCATAGAAAATAACCCGTTTATCAGAAAAATAAGAATTTTATGTCCATTCCACACGAAATCGAATTCTCTACAACTTTGTAGCTTTATGTTTCTCCAAATTCCAGACAGAAAAAATCCAAAATCCATAAACAGAAGATTTTTAACACCTTTTAAAATTCATAACAAATCATGCGTTAATTTTTAACGGTTCAAAATTTGTGGACATATACTCAACTTATATATGTATAACATATCCAAAAATTACAACGATCCAACGGTCGGATCAAAATTATAACTCACACAATAGAGCTTTAAGAACACCGATTTGATATTATAAAACCTCCAATCCGACAAAATACTGATAAAACAACTCAACATTAACTCCTTCATTTATAAACACATAAATAAATCCATCATTTATATCCACATCAAAAAAAAAATTTCTTATCACATAAATCAATAATTAATTATTCACAAATAATATTACAGAATCACAATTATGACAACTAGGCAGTTCCCAAGAAAGAGGAGTTTTTCGATAAGGATTTCTCCTTACTGGCGGGCAATTAGATGACCAAACCTCTCCTTAGACAGAACTTTCTAGACATTGCCAATAATAATACTATCTAATAATATTATTCAGATAATATGAATTATTGATCTGATAATGGAAAATACTGTGCAGTGACAATTATTGAACAACAATATTATAAAATATCAACGTAGCAATTATTGAATCAATAAAATAAAATATTAAACAGTAATTACTGTAATAATTATTAAGTAGTGCATTCTTACGTAATAATCAATAATTCAAAAATACTATGCAATACAGTGTGCTACTATGCAACAACGCGTAGTACTTTACTTTACCCACCGGGTATTCCAACAGTGTTAACGGTAATGATTACGCCGTTATTTATAAAAATTCAAATTTGTCGTTTTCTTCATCCGACAGTTATTCTGTTATGGGGCCCACAAATGGCTGTGCCGATGTACGAATATTCCCTGACAGAAAGAATATTCCACGACCAAACGAATATTCCCCGACAATAATGAATATTTTATAACCACTTGTTTATTTTAAAAAAATTTGCACATTTTACCCATAATCAAAGCATTATATCAAATTAACACCTTATTATTCACAATAATAAATAGAGAAAATT